>PVKU01015085.1:0-19751 GCA_004027475.1 Anoura caudifer | reverse complement strand
TTTTTTTTTTTTTTTTTTTTTTTTTTTTTTTTTTTTTTTTTTTTTTTTTTTTTTTTTTTTTTTTTTTTTTTTTTTTTTTTTTTTTTTTTTTTTTTTTGTCTAGTCGCAGCTGTTATGCAGTGAGGGGTGGAGCCTCAGGTGTTCCCCAGGGCAGGACAGCCCAGTCGCTGGGTAGTGATGCTGTATGTGGGGGCGGGGTCTGAGAGGAGACAACGGCGCTTGATCTACTCACTCTCGGATTCCACTCCCTTCCACCGCTTCCCCTTTGCCTGGATTATCTGCGCGTGAATGTGGGACCACCAGGTCAGCCAGCTGCCTTGTGCGGCCTCACTGGTTCTGCACAGTTGCCACCCTGTGCCCGGGTTCTGCTAGTTGCTGCCTGTGCACCTGGGGGCTGCCAGCCGCTGCTCCCTGTGTGCCCAGTCCGCACCTCCGCTTTTTCCTGCCGTGACTCCGCCCCTCTTACTGGTCTGGATGAATCGTTGTTGTACTTCCAAACAGTTCGATTTTCTGAGTTATGGTTGTTTTCTTGTTTCTAAGTCTTTGTTGTCCTTAATTTTGGTTGTGAGAGGAGGCCCAGTGTGTCTGCCTAAGCTTCCATCTTGGCCAGAAGTCCATATATTCTTTTATAATTCAGAACATAGGATAGAAATCAGTCTCTACAGAAGATAAAATAAGGCCTTCTAAAGCAAATTAGAGTACAGCATTTCTTTTGACCAAAAGTATAATTAATGGAAAATTATTTTATTGTACCTTTATGAAATTAAGAATATATATATATATATATATTTTCCCACAGCAGTATCCACTACTGAAAAAAAACCCCAAGAATTCTCTTGGAATCACAAGATATATTCTGATATATTTTTATATGAGCCCTCCAAAGTTTAATTTGTTAAGTAAATGTACCCTTGAGATAGAACTTGATGATAGGAGGGTCAAAGCTTGAATTCCTGCCTTCCTGGTAGAGTCTACCATTATTTCCATTTCTTTTTTCCACAGGGTTAGCAAGTGATACAAGGGCTCTTCAGGATACCATCACATTTCATGTGGCCCCGTTTGCCCATGAAATTAAAATGTCTTCAGGTGTATTTAACCAGTCTTGATGTGGTTTGTACTGTTCAGCTAGCATTCAGTTGGTTACCCAGGTTGGTGTTCTATGGTTTAGTTGTAATTCCAGGTTGGTCCTGGGAGGAGGTGAGTGTGATTGCCGTATTGATCTCCCCAACATTGAAACATTTTTGTTTCACCATTTCTTCAACCTCTGAAAGCAGAAAGTATAAGGGGACATTTGGCCAATATCTTCAGAAAGTTTAAAATGAAATTTATTTGAATTGCTTAGCCAACATTTCACACTGCAGAACATGTTTAGTAGGAAAGCTGCACCAAGTATGACAAACATAGCAATGAGGTTTGCTGAGCTTCACATTACCCTGGAAAGCGACTGTTATTTGAAATTTAATTGGTACTGAAAGTCACTTTCATGGGTAGCAGAAGAAAGGCACAAATGTGAGCTGTTTTTAGATCAAGCTATTTAAGATCAACAGGTTTTTTATTGTGATAGAAGCTGTTAATGATCAAAGCTAATTCAAATTATACATTAAACCTCAGAGTTGCATATTGGGTTTTAATTTTCTTCCTTTTTAAAAAGAATTGTAAAAAAGAAAAAAAAAAAAAAAGCCCTGTGGGCTGGGTGTCATCCGGCAAAGCAAGGTCTGCTGGTTCAATTTCTGGTCGGTGCACGCACCTGGGTTGCAGGCTGGGTCCCTGTTGGGGATGTGCAAGAGGCAACCAATAGGTGTTTCTCTCCCTCTCTCTTTCCCTCCCTCCCCCTCTCTTTACAGATAGATGGAATTTTTTAAAAAAGAATTGTTATGGAAATTTTCAAACATATGCAAAAACAGACAAAATATTATAGTAAAATCTTTTAACTCTATTACCTAGCGTAAACAATAATCAATTTATGGCTATTTTAAATTTCTTTTATGCCATTACTTTTGAAGGAATTATTTTGAAGGAATCCAAAATACCATAATATTTAACATCTAAAGGTTTCTCCAAGATAAGGATTCTCTAAATAGATATTATACCTAAAAATTATTAATTCCTTAATATCATAGCTACTTAGGCTTTACATTGCTCAATTGTCAATCAAAATAAGGTTTATAATTGTTTGATGTGTCTCAAGTCTCTTTTGATATATTGGTTTTCTCTTTATCTTTCTTTTAAAATTTTTAACCATTTGCATTTTATTGAAAAAGCCAGGTCATTTTCTGAAGCTTTTTTTATGGCCTGTATTTTGCCAATTGTATCTTGGTGGTATCATTAAACATGTTCCTCTGTCCTCTGTATTTATTATACATTTGGGAGTTAGCTATAAAGGGTTACTCAAATTCAGGTAATTTTGTTGTTGCTTTGTGTGTGTACTACTTTGTAGGTGGCAGTTTGTACTTTGAAGCATTGTGATATTATTTGCCATTATTGATCAATGTCTTGATTAATTTATTGGGGTTTACAAAATAATGATATTCTTACTTTCAGCATTCCTTCATTTATTAGCTGGAATAGTTCTAAAAAAAAAAAGAATCACTTTATTTGGTTACCCTGAGGTGTAACTCATATAGCAAAGACAGGATAAATGATTCACTTTTAATCTCTATTTGCCAGTTTAAAATAATAGGTTGACAGGGACTTGGGAGGAATGGGGAGTTGACATTTAATGGGTCTGGGGTTTCAGTTTGTGAACATAAGAAGCTCTGAGATAGTGATGATGGTTGTTTTCACAGTATGAATATAATTAATGCCACTGAACTACACACTTAAAAATATTTAAGATGGTAAATTTATGTATATATACTACAATACAATTTTTTAAAAATAGGTTGATTCACTTGCAGCTTTCAAAGGTGACTGAGTTTGTTTTTTGTCTGTTTTAAGTATTATTATGAATTCATAGATGTTAGCATATTTGATGTGTTTTAATCTGTTGCAAATATTGTCCTCCTTCCTGCTCAAATTGGTCCATTTTTGGTATGTGAGACCTTTTCTAGTTTGTTGCTGAGTTCCTTTGACATCCACTCTAGTAATCTTTGATAGCTTTCTTCCTCTCTGGTACAAGATATTTCAGCCTCATCTTGGAAATTTTCTGTCCAAAACATGAAGTTCTCTAAGGAACTCTGGTTCATTTTAGTGGGAAATGATATGTAGAGATCATAATCTAGGTGCTAGGGGTGCTCATTGACCTGGGGTGGTCATTGTTCCTAGGCTTTTTGAGTAGAGGGAGCTAGGGATAATTTTCTTTTTCTATAAAATATATGATGGTTTCGTGTAGGTATTTCCAATTCCAACTCAGGAACTTTAGGGTGTTTAAACTCATTGATTTTATAGCTTTATTTTTTTAAACATACCTGAAATCTCAAAGATACTCCTTGAATTACTAATCTGATATATCCCAAAGTATCTGAAAATAATTTCAGAATAATAATACTTCAATACACAATTTATTATTATTTTTTGATTGGTATAATCATTATCTTAAGCATTCTGGAAGTCTACCAGTTTGGGGCAAATTACAAATAGACAAAACACCAGAAAAAAAGTATAAATAAAATAAAGATATATATGTGTGTAATATTAAGTTTAATTGAGCTCAGTAAGAATATTTAGACTTTTGGTCAAAATGGAGGCATAGGTAGACATGCTTTGCATCCTCATGCAATCATACAAAGAATTACAACCAGATCTCAAAACAAATAACACCCAGAACCATCAGCAAATTGAGCTGTAAGGAAGTCCAACAACCAAGGATTTAAAGAAGCCACATTCATCCAGATAGGTATGAGGGGTGGACTAGCAGAGAGGCAGCGGTGGTGGCAGAAGGGATGATCCCAGGATCATGTATGGTGGATAAAAATTGGGAGGGATACCTTGGGAGTGAGTGATCCCAGCCCAGGCCAGACTGCATAGCCAAGGGTTCCAGTGCCTGAAAGATAAATTCCCATAACTTCTGGCTGTAAAAACCAGTGGGGGTTGGGATGGCAGAAGAAACTGCTGAATTTTCAGGAGACTCTGCTTAAAGAACACACATAAACTTAGAACATACACAGAGCCACCCACTATGGGATTCAGCACCAGGGCAACAGATGGAACAGCACCAGTCACATACAGGAAGTGGGTGAAGTGGCTGGAAATGGAGTGAGTGCAGGGCAAACCCCCAGAAGCCAGGCAGCGACAACTGACCCCTCTCCGAGCCCTTTCTCCACACAGAACCACAAAATGGTGAAGCGGGTTGCCCCACCCTGGCAGCTACCCAAGGCTCTGCCCACATAGTTTACAGGTGCCTTTTCTACAATAGACCACACTATTAAGACAGGGAGTAAAAGCAGCTCTACCTAATACACAGAAACAGACACAGGGAGGTTGCCAATTGAAGAGACAAAGAAATATGGCCCAAATTAAAGAACAGGACAAAACCCCAGAAAAAGAACAAAAGAAACAGAGGTAACCAACCTATCAAATGCAGATTTCAAAACACTGGTGACCAGGATGCTCAAAGAACTCATTGAGTACAGCAACAACATAAAGGAAGAAATGAAGGTGAAATAAAAGAAAATTGGCAGGGAGCCATCAGTGTAGGGGAGGAAGCCAGGATTCAAATCAATGATTTGGAACATAAGGAAGAAATAAGCATTCAACCCAAGAATAATGAGGATAGTATAAGGACCCTCTGGGACATCTCCAAATGTACCAACATCCAAATCATAGCAATACCAGAAGGAAAAGAGGAAGAGCAAGAAATTGAAAAAATAATGAAAGAAATCTTCCCTATTTTGGTAAAGGAAATAGACATACAAGTCCAGGAAGCACAGAGAGTTCCGAACAAGTTGTACTCAAAGAGGCCCACACCAAGATGCATCATAATTAAAATGCCAATAGTTAAAGAGAGAATTGTAAAAGCAGTGAGAAAAGGAGATAGTTACCTACAAAGGAGTTCCTGTAAGACTATCAGCTGATTTCTCAAAAGAAACTAAAGGAAAAAGGGCTGGCAAGAAGTATTCAAAGCATTGAAAAGCAAGGACCTACAGCCTAGATTAATCTATCCAGCAAAGCTATCATTTAGAATCGAAGGGCAGATAAAGTACTTCCCAGACAAGGTAAAGCTAAAGGAGTTCATCGCCAAGCCTTTATTATATAAAATGTTAAAGTGACTTATTTAAGAAAAAGAAGATCAAAACTATGAACATTAAAATGGCAACAAATTTACAACTGTCAACAACTGAATCTAAAAAACAAACTAAGCAAACAACCAGAACAGGAACAGAATCATAGGTATGGAGATCACTTGGAGGCTTATCAGATGGGAGGAGGAAGGGGGAAAATGGGGGGAAAGGTGCAGGGATTAAGAAGCATAATTGGTAGAAACAAAATAGACAGAGAGGTTAACAATAGTGTAGGAAGTGAGAAGCCAAAGAACTTATATGTACGACCCTTGGACATGAACTAAGGAGGGAGGATTGCTGGAGGGACAGGGTAGCAGGTAGAAGGAAGCAAAGGGGGAAAAATTAGGACAGCTGTAATAGCGTAATCAATAAAATATATTTTAAAAAATAATATTTAGTAATTAAGTCTATAGCAGCAGATACCCTCTCCATTTATGTCAGCATGGCAAATTTCTTTGGCTGCTAAGATCACAAACTGCTGTGAACATGTGAAATTTTAGAAGAGCTGAGTACGAAGTCTGCTAAATCTGCCTTTCTGAACTGGATTTCAGAAAATGATATGAGTGACTATTTCTCAACTCTTCCAAGGATGGCACATGACAAGTACCTTTCTAGATGAAAAGGAGAGAAGTTAACTCATTACATACAATGGATGCTTCAGGACATTAGGGCTTGGGAGACAGATTCGGAAGGGCTGTTCTAGACTATTCTAGCAAATGTGAAGTTGTTTAAGATTAGAGGAATATCTGCTAGCCTAATTTATTCCTACAAAGGCTAAAGAGAGCTCTGACCTGTTCTTGTTTGTCCTTTGGAGCAACACATTTCCTTCCGTCTAAAAAACTCTTTGGATTGTGGCCTGATTGAGGCGGTCATTTCCATACTCAGTGATGTTTGTTTGCTTGGGCCTGCTGCAAACCGAGTTTAATTCAGCAGTGATGTGTTAATCACATGGTACTGTATTTGACAGACTTCAACTTGTGTTTGGTGTTTGTTTGTTGCCCGTGTCCTTGGGTCATGCACATATATTTTTTGTCTAATCCCTTCACCGTCTTCCATCTCTTCTACCCCACCCTCTCCCCACTGACAGCTGTCAGTCTTTGGCTTTTTGCATTTAAGATTTGTTTTGGGGTTGCCACTTTTGCCTCCTTGTAATGGGGACGAAGAAGTTGGACCTAATCCCCTCAGAGATAAAAACATGTTCCCTCAGACGCTGAATACGACTCAAACTTTACATGTACTAAGAAGTTGCTGAAAATAAGGAATTAAAAAATTCAAGGACTATCATACTTGCTTTCATCTTCCCTTTAAGTAATAACTGTTTTTCTAGATATAGTAACTGAGATTCTGGTGCCCTATTTGGAAACATTCGGTGATAGAACTGAAGTGTGAGATAGGATCCATTTAACTCCTCATTGTACAGATGAGGAAACAGGTCAGCACTTTCTCCTGCATGGTGCCAAGGAACTTGTTTCTTGCTCAGAAAAGAAACAAGAAAGGCTTGTCTTCTCAGTCTCTAAGCATTCATGTCTTCAACAGTATTAACTGAGTGTCTGCAGGGGCAGGAGCCCTGACAGACACTGGCAAACAAGGACAAATGCAACAAATCCTGCCTTCAAAGAATGTGTCAAAGAATAAACAATCTGGTCCTGTCCGGTGTGGCTCAGTTGATTGGAGTGTGGTCCCGTATCTGAAGGGTTGTGGATTCGATTTCTGATCAAGGCACATCCCTAGGTTGCTGGTTCGATCCCTGTTCTGGGCATGGCTACATGCAACCCCAGGTCCTGGGGCCACTTCCAGCCAGGTCTGGGCACATACAGGAGGCAACCGATCGATGCTGCTCTCTTTGATGTTTCACTCTCTTCCTTACTCTCTCTAAAAGCAATGAAAAAAATGTCCTTGACTGAGGGTAAGAAAAAAAAAATAAAGAGTGTATCACCCATTGGATGGGAAGGAGTAACCGAATACTTTTGTTAGTAGGGCATGCTGAGCAGCCCTCATTCCCAGCAATTTCTCTCTTCTGTCTAATCCAAATTCCATATCTGCAGCCTGTTTCCATTTTTTCCCTCAGTGGACAAGGAATACACATCACTGCAGACTGTTATTAACTTACCTATTTTTGTTCTCTTGAGGGTAAGGGTTTTTGTTCTTGTTTTTACTTTATTGTTATTGTTTGCTTTTGTTTGTTTTTACTTCTCTGTGTTTCTCTAATCTTTGTAGCTCTCCTCTCTTATGTGTGTGGGGTGTATACTGTACAACCGTGTAACTTGTAAGACACCCCACCACAGTTATGTGGTGGACGTAAAAAAGATCTGTGTCCACCTAGGAGAATTAACCCCAAATGGCTGTTTTGACAAGCAGTCCTTGAACTCAAGTATTTCCATAGAAACAGTGAGGTTTGAATTAGAATTCAGAAGAGATGCTTCATTGTGTGCCGAGTATAAATAACACCATTTAAATGTTTTAAATTACTTTCCCACCTATTGTTTCTTCATCCTTTCTATAATCCTACAAGTTACAAGGGCAAATATAATTATCTTTATTTGGCAGGTGAAAAACAATGCAGCAGCGAGAAACTGCACTGCGTAAAGGACACAGAGAAAGTTAGAGTGGGGCCACGCTGAGACATCAGTCAGCTGGCCTTTGTCCGTGGCCCTCCACGGGGTTACAGTTCTCTGACGTGTCTATGAAATCACTGGCGTGGCGGCGGCAGCCGGGTAGAAGAGGAAGGGACCGACATGTCTGACATACACCTAGCGATCCTTTCGACCTTTCTGCTCACTCCCGTCCTCAGAGTCTGCGACACGACCTGTCCTGAGTGTGCGGCAGACCCAGCCCGATGACCCTGCCCTCCCCAGCCAGAGCTGACCGGCCAGGGTCAGGCATGTGACCCTGCGGGCAGCAGTGAGCTCTTTCTCTTAGACATTTGAAATTGGCTGCTAGGAACCGCTGGGCACTGTAGCAGTGGCTCTTGAACATGGAGAACGTGAAGCCAGGGCTGCCCCATGGACGAACTAAGGCAGGAACGCTGGTCGTAACAGTGAGAAAACTAAAGCAATAGGGCATTCACTTCAATCAGGCTCTGCTTCCTGGCGGGAGATACTTGGCGTTCCTCCGATAACCTCCCCTTTTGCTTAAGTAACTTGAGTGGATTTCAATTCCTTACAACCGAGGGAGCCCCGAGACCCAATAAAATGCTTTACTTAGGCGAAAGGAAGTCGTCTGAAGAGGTTTGTCCTGGGGATTTTCCTCTCTTTCAAGCAGAGACTGCATTTGCGTGGGCATTTCGGCCTTACCAGTGGTCCTGATGGAGCGTCTGTGAGCTTCTGCGGGCAAGCGAGGAGAGGGACTTTCATTGGTTAAACTCGCCCAGCACTGGAAGTTTTTCTGCTGCTGCTTCAGTTGATTTCACATCTACTGTAGGAATGGAAGGAAAAACTATGCTACGGTTCTCGCCTCTGGGGGCTTCAGAGCGGCCTTGAAGATGGTGATGTTCCAACTCCCAGGTGCCCCACGGGACAGCAGCCTTGCCTCCTGGGCTTGGCTCCACCTTAGGATTTCTGTTGCACAGTTCACAGAGTCCCTGCCAGCTCCTTCCCCACCCCTACCCCCTGCCGTCTGGGCTCATTAGGATCCTAGAAACCTTAGAATTCGACGTTTCTTCATAAGTATTTTATTTATCTCAATTAAAAAAAACAGCTTTGGAATGCATCGTCACCCGGTAAGCACTTACTGTGTTACTGTAGTGGACATTGTGGTTGCCTCTGTGGTGTTTATTTCACCTTTCCCTGTTGTGTAACACCTCTCTACTCAGTCTCCCTAGTTCTACACACCAGTGCCTGGCACTCACCTGGTCACAGAGGCTGGTTCAGGGTCTCCAAAACCGAGGGCTCTTGTTCATTGTGAGAAGTCACGCTCTTCCTTTTCTGGATGTGGGGACAGCGTTTTGGCCTGGCCACTGCTGGCAGGCGTCTTGCATCAGTGAGGGAAGCTGGCCTGAGAGAGGAGTTTCGCATGAGGATGAAAATTCCAAAGACAGTGAAGCATCATTGGATACACATGCCATTTCAGACAAAGGAGAAGAATGAGGGAACACGGTCTTAGAATTCGGGAGTGAGGACGTGCGACTTACGAGTAGTTGCAGAGTGGAATGCACGCTGCAGGCCCGTTCTTGGTGGGCAGTTCAGGAACAGTGGGGCACAGGGCGCGTCCAGCTATGCGGCCTCCTAGTAACCACATTTGATTCAAATGAGGCTCAGGGGAACATCCTAAGATTCCCTATCAGGACTAGGCTTCCTCATCTGAACCTCTTGGGTAGGAAAGCGGGTAAGGCCAAAGGTTCCGAATCTTTTATTTCTTAATAAACAGCTTAAAATCAACATCCCCAAAGGCAGCTTCAGGCGGGTAAAACTTTAGCCCCTTCTCACTCACAACAACCTTATGAGAGAGATACTACTGTTACTGAATTTCCATTTTTTGGATGAAGATACCCAGGTTCTGGGAGACTGTGATTTCTCTAAAGACACAAAGTCTGTGAGTCCAGTAGAGTTTGAACTTGAGCTGATTACTAATATCATATTGTATCTAGTTCTTATAGAAAAGAAATGAGAGCTAAAAAAATTCAGCTTTGTAGGCAGTTGGTGATAATCACTCATATTTTGGAAATACTTTTTATTTTTCCAAAGCACTTTTGAACCTATGTTACCACCATGTTAACAAATACCGTCAGGAGGTTCTGCCTGATATAGAGGCCAGATCCGATGAGTCAAGGCGTATTTATCTAAAGGATAGAGATGGAAGAAATTGCTTTCAGGATACACTGTAGAGAGACCACCAGGGTTCTCCAGTGATGGACACAATTTATAACCCTCTGGCTCTCCCAAAAAGGGCTTCAACATCACTGCATAAGGTTAAGTCTGAGTGACTGAGAGTCACATTGGGACTTGCCGGAGGTGTCACTGAGCAAGGGGCAGAACTCTTCCCACCTCACCCCCACCCAAACCTAGCTGGGTCATGATGACTGTACCATATGGCCATAGAGACTGGTATAGCACAGGGTATGCAAGCATCAACACACCCTACTTTTTCCTTTCCAATTTTTAAAAGAGTTTATTTTTATTTATCTTTAGAGAGGGGAAAGGGAAGGAGAAGGAGAGGGAGAGAAACATCAACGTGTGGTTGCCTTTTACATGCCCCCATTGGGGACCCAGCCCACAACCCAGGCAAGTGCCCTGACTGGGAATGGAACAGGCGGCCCTTTTGGTTCTCAGGCTGGTGGTCAATCCATTGAGCCACACCATCCAGGGCTCCTTTCTAGTTATACAAATATGGAACACTTAGCAAGTTTGTGTGCCTATTCATGTGCAGGGTCATACTGATCTTCTCTGTATCATTCCAATTTTAGTGTATGTGCAGCCGAAGCCAGCATCACACCCTCTTTTAAGGTATTCACTCTGCCCAGGCTAGCACAATACGGGCTAGGATCTTTCCTGATGTTAGAGCTGCAGAAGTAGAGCAAGGGTCAGTCACCCAGATGTCTCTGAGAGTCTTCCAAGTCCTCAGACTAGCTATAAGTCTATCACAGTGGTGATCATAATTTTACAGATGAGAAAGTTAAGATAGTTAAGTTACAGAGGTTAAAATTATTTGGTCTCCAAGTACACATAGCTAGGTGGTAACAGAACTGAATGAAAAAGGAATTTTGACTTGCTCTACAATCTTTGTTTAACTGAGTGAAAAGCATTAGCTTTTCACCCACAGGAAGCCAGTCCCCTGAGCAAATTTCATGGTAAATGAAGCCCAAAATAAAAATCGGAAACATCACTGGAAGGCAAGACTTTGCTGGTATAAAACCTTTAAGTATAGCCCTGGCTGGTGTGGCTCTGTGGACTGAGCACTAGCCTGTGAACCTAGAGGACACCAGTTCGATTCCTGGTCAGGACACGTGCCTGGGTTGTGGGCCAGGTCCCCAGCTGGGAGTGTGTGAGAGGCAACCAGTCGATGTATCTCTCACGTTTTGATGTTTCTCTCCCACTCTCTCTCCCTCCCTTTCCATCTCTCTAAACATAAATAAATAAAATCTTAAAAAAAAAAAAAAAACCTTTAAGTATAAAACCTGAAAGGATTAGCCTGGATTAGTTTTCAGTAGTTAATGTTGAACAGCTGGTAATGAGATGATGCATGTGGTTTAATCAGTCTTAGGTAACTTAGATCCCACATGGTGTGATGCTGGTGACACTAATGAGGAAGAACCATGGCTTATTGGTCAAGGGAGGACTATTGAACCCAGGATGGTGTGATTGCCCAGCATGGTGAGGGGCTCCAGGGTGATGAGGTTTTCCATGGCTTTCTCATGGGTATCCAGATTAGTGAGTTTTTGATAAAGTGAGGGATCATCTCTTTTCCCTTTGTTACGATCCCATTTTGGCACACCAGTAAAGACCTGCAGAAGTCCTGTACTACCATAAATTCTAAATGTTCTTGGCTAACTCAACATATTGGACAGTCTAGAACTGGGAGGCAGCACTTCAGATAATTTTAGACAATTCCCAGACCTGACTTTCTTATTTACTCAGAAATATTTATTGAATATATTCTGTGTGTTGGGCACTGTGCTCAGTCCTGGATGGAGAGTAAAGAGCAGACAGATGTGATTTCTGTATTGCTGAAGCTTGTAGTTTAGTGGGGAAGATAGCATTACAGGAAGAAACACAATGAAATGTGCAATTACAAAACATGATGAATGAAATGAAACAGACTGGAGTACTATGAGGACATACCAGGGAACCAGATTTTTGAATTGGGACACCACATTCTGAAGAAGTGATGTTTATGCTGAGAGCTGAATAATGAGAAAGAGCGAGCAACATAGAGTGGTAATGAGTTCCTTCTTTCCTTCCTTCCTTTCTTTCTTCCTTTCTTTCTTTCTAGATTTTTATTTATTTATTTATTTATTTATTTATTTATTTATTTATTTATTTTTAGAGAGGGGGAAAGGAGGGAGAAAGAGAGGGAAAGAAACATCGATGTGCAAGAGAAACATCAGTTGATCTGTTGCCTCTCAGACACCCCAACCAGGGACCAGGGACCTGGCCCACAACCCAGGCATGTGTCCTGACTAGGAATCAAACCAGTAACCTTTCCATCTGTGAGACAATGTCCAGCCCACCGAACCACACCAGTGAGGGCAAGAGTTTTCTAAGTGAGGCAGGGGATAGAATGGGAAATCCTGAGAAACTGCAACTGTCATCAGGCAGCATTTCCAAGATTCCTGATTTCCAAGAATCGCTTTGTGGCATCTGATAATAATTAGCATTGTGGTTTCCTCCCTTAATTGTGGTTTCCCACAATCAAGGACGATTGGGGGACATCGCATGTGTAGAAGCTTAAGTAAAACCCCCCATAAAGCCTGTAATCGTTCATTAGAAGAGAGCCATTCCGTAGCCAGAGGTGGCCCACTCCCACGTCTTGGGAAGTGTACTTTCCTCAATAAATTTCCTGCTCACTTTGCTTTACAATATCTTTGTGGTCTTTCCACTTCTTTGTTCATGACTGCCAAGAACCTGGATGCTGTCTGTATCTGCAGCATAAGCACAAGAAAAACATGGGTTCCTTGTCTGACAAAGGAAAGAACTTGTCCCGTTGGAGTTACTGAAGCTGGAGTACACGATGAGGAGGGAGGGGGATGAGCTGGGAGAGGCAGGTGGGTGCAATCTCACGCACTCGGGCCATTCGAGCTTTGGGATTTCTTGGGATAACTATATTCAAATCTTGGCTTCTACTCTTATTCATGATCTTGGACACACCACTTAATTTCTATGTGAATCAGTTTCCATTTTGCTAAAAACAAAAAGGGTAAAATTACCTACCACACTAACTAATTCAGAGTAAGTTAATCACAATGTCTGGTCTTCACTAGTGTCAGGTCCTTTCAGCACCATCTGCTTCCTTTTCTGAATTTTTATCCAGAGCTATGATGTATCTACCTGAACTTGAATTTAACACTGGTTTTCTCTGCCTTCTCTCATGATCTTGGATGGAAGTTTTTTTTTATAGCATGAATAATTGAAAGTTGAATAATCTAGGGATTGCTGTTATATAAGAAACTTCGGTTACATTATTGACATTGCCTTTCTTAATTATAATGGATGGATTTAGAATCAGGCATCAAAGCTTGGTCTCAAGTCTGCCCTTCAGAAGATACTCAGATTCGTGATTGCCAGTTTTATTTGCAAAATAGCTGTGATTTTTTTTTTAACTTGGTAAAGACTGTCTGTTTCGATGCATAATATGACAGCCGATGGTGTGAGTTAGTAAACCAAAAATATTTGTTCAGACAATACTTTATTTCAGTTATCTATTATGGTGTAAAGGCAGCTTTTTGTTTCAGTGTAATCAAGGCGACACACTGTGTTTTAGTTTATCAGCTCTGTAGGCTGAGAGTAGTTACAGGAAGACACCGGGCACCTACTCACAGACAGGGTGCCTCCACCCCTCAGAGGGCAGGAAGATGTCACAGGCCATGCCCACCCTTCCAAGTAAATGAACTAGATCAAAGAGTTCTTCTGTTTCTTTCCTGCCCTACTCTTATTATAATAAAGCGTATTTTGAATGAATTTTCTGAAGTGGAAAGCAGTACTAATATCTTTCAAAAAATGCTTCACACCATCTTAGCAGCTACCCCTGTGACCAAAGACTATGGCTTTCGCTTTCCTGGGCATTTGCGTGAAACAGAACATGATTGTGTTTCCTGCCACCCTCCCAGGTTGTCATGGGGGTAAACCAGGTGCCATTTATAAAGTAGTTGAGAGTGGGGAAATTCATTCGGCAAACTGACTGGATAGGAAAGATGAGAAGAGCCCTTTCCCAGTCCTGTCCGGGCACACTGTCTGATTTGATACTCGTGACAACCCTACGGAGGAGTCAGGATAGGTAAGTGTAGTGTGGCAGACAAAGAGTAGGTGCTGTGTGACAAGCATGATTAAAGATTCACTTTTTATTCTTGTCCGAATAGTTAAACTCCACAACTGTTCAATAACTCATTCGGATGTTTATCAGCCTGTACTGTCAGCTGGTTCTGGTTCTGTGTAGCCTCCTGTGCCTTTCATTCTTTGCCCAGTGTCATCTCACTTTTATGGGAGAATTGTAAGATAGCTCTTGAAGACTTAAAAACGGTCATGCATTTTTTTACCTTTTCTTTTAAGGAGTCCTATTTAGATCGTATCTTGTATACAGTTAGTTTTATAGTTTTCCTTCTAAGTCTCTGAAACTTTTCCTTCTAGGTCTTTTTACTTTCTTGTTATCTTTGTAGCTCCCTCTCTCTTCTCTATAAAGGAGTTTTCCCTTCCCAGAAAGTTGTGTTGATTTCCTTTTTACCCACTGAATTGCAATCTGTTACTTTCCTGGCAACTGAGCTGAGCACTGCTGGGCCTTCAGGGGAGGGCCTCATGTTGTCTGATGGAAAACTACCAGTCACTTAAAACGCTGGGCTGTGGCTTCCTCCGCACTCCCACTCTAGGCTGGGAAGCCCCACTGCTGGGAGTCCTTCCTCTCAGTAGGTCTTGGTGGCAATGTTTCCCCTTCTAGAACAGGGTACATCAACTGAGCTCTCTGTCCAAGGGCTTTACTCCATCCCTCTCAACACTTTTGATGATGTTATTCAGAGGGAAAGGGGACAGCCAAGGCGGGCTGTGCCGCTGTCTGCTTTTCTTGGCAAGACTGTTGGGGGCATACTGTTCTCATCTGTCCTCATAAACCGATTGTTCTGCTTTTCATGGGGCAGCCCAGGGGTTCCACACAGGGTGGGATGACCAGCCTCCCTCAAGATGGCAAGAAAGAGAACATCAAGGAGACCTTCCATACCTGGTAAGGTGGATAACAAAATTAGTAATGAAAGTCTGAATCTTATACTCTCTTTCAAATAGGAGTCCCAGATGGAAATTCTCTGAATTACACCCTGTAAATATTTTTACCCAAAATTTATTTTCCTTAGACCTTTTGTTATCAGGGAGAAACAGGAAAAAAAAGGAATGAGGAACAGTAAAGGCCAATGAAAACTTGGAAACGGACTCTTGGGAGTAGACTATTCAAAGACATATATTCAAAGATACTAAAAAAATATATTTGAATACTTATGCTATTCAAATATGTGTTTCAAATATACATACATACATTCAAAAATATATTTAAACAATTTTGAGAGCAATGTTGAGAATGTTGACTTTACTGAAGGCAACATAAGGACCACATATCTAATTTTGCCAACTGTTAAGTGACTGGTATCTAAATGCAGAAGACATACATTAGTTTATTTTAGACATGGCAAAAAGAATGAATTGTTTTACAGGGTAAACATTTAACTGTTTTTCCATTTTAAGAGTAAGCAGAATAGAATCTAAGAATTAAAATTCTTTAAAAATAAAGATTATCTTTAATTATTGACAAATAGAAATTTTATTGGATACATATTGGTAAAATACTAGCCCTGGTTTTTAAAATGAAGTACGATTTTTTAAAATTTAGTTTTTGAGATACAGTACAAAGTATGAAACTTATCTCTAAAAATAAAGTTCTCTAACCTATAATTGGAGACCCAGTTTTAATATGTATTTCTTTGGCAAGCCCTGTTTCCCCTGTGACAGAGTGTCTGCTTCCGTTTCAGCCGTCATTGCAAATTTCTGAAATCTGACAGTGCTGTTTTTACCCTGCCTCAGACATTTGGGTCAAGGTGATGAATGAGGCATTGCAAAGGTGGAATAATTTGACTGATGGAATGTGGGTGGTGAAGGTTCACCTGGAGGTGGGAGAGGGTTACAGAAAGAAGTGGGAGGGGGCATGGGGCACCAAAGGTGAATTTCACTTCTTCACCATTCTGCCTGCCATCTGAGTTTACAGATGCTCGAGGCTGTAGAATCCAGTCCTTCCATAAACTTAGGGATTAGCCTAGAGAGGGTTTCTCGTAGCCAGTCCAGGGTTCTGAAATCAAGGCCACAGGTGTGTTTGATTGTTAAGTTTCGCATTTCTCTACCAAGCGCAGCATCTACTCTCTTTAGTTAGTAATGACAGTTATCTTGTAGGATGTGATTTCTTGTTCTTTTTTTGTTTGTTTCCTGTTTTTATTGACCAAGTGCCAAGGGCCTAGGTTTCCTGTGCTGCTGGAGTCTGAGAGCCTGTGGAAGCCACTCCATGAAGAGAGGTACAGAAGGAGGCTTTCTTCTCGGCTCTCACAGAGAACGCATTGCTGGCAGCCTACCACGCTCTAGCATGGGCAAGGCCGCAGCTGTGGATGCAAGGCATGGCCCTCGCATGTGCAGAAAACACAAATCTGTAAGCTGGTCCCGTACGACAATGAGCTGAAGAAAGTCATCTAGGTGTGTTCCCTTGCTTAAACACCAGGACCAGAAAAGCCACATAGAATAGTACTTTACTATTAGACCATTGCTCTTCCAGAAATTGCAGTGTCCTTGCCCAGCAAGGTCATGTGCAGAGCTTTGGGGAGGGCTCTAGAGCAGGCTCACTGAGATCTCTACCACTGGCACCCTGCTTCCCTGCGCTGACTGGGGGGAAGGGGACCTGCACCACGCAGGCCTGGAGCCCAGGTGCCTGCTGGACCTGGCTGCTCTTGGTGTTTAGTGTTTAGCGTTGCTCATTTGTACTTAAGCACTATCGATTACCTTTCATGTTGGGCATTCTACTGCAAACAATTAACACCAGACGTGGTGGGGGGAAACGACATCTTATAAAATGTGCGCCATATTTGGGGGGCAAGAAAATAATTTACATGCAGGGTGGGATTGTCCTTAAGGCAGATGTTCGTGTCTTCAATGGGCCATAGTATGGAGTGGAACATGGGAATGGCCAAGTCTATAATAAAATATTAAAATCTGCTGATGTTCTGGAACTTTATTTCTTGGTAGTTGCTTGTCTGGCCTCAGCAGCAACACTGCCTTTTGTACAGATCTGGACCCAGATTCTGGACAGCTACTTAGAGAACTAAATGGTTCCATATGTTACTGGCACCCAATTCTTAGAAAAGAAACAAAAAAACAAGAAAGAGTCAAATGATTTCCTTTTTCCATTAGTTTGCCATATTCTTGGAGTTTTTAGATGTCTTGTTTACTACTGTGATGCTGCTTGGTAATACTGATAATGTCTTTTTAGAATGCCTTTGAGCCATGGTTCTTAAACTTCAGTGTATATCAGAATTACCTGGAAGTTTTGTTAAGTTCGGATTATAATCGTAAATTACACTGCTATAATTTCTGATTCAATGTGTGGGGCACAGGGCCCTAGAATTTGTGTTTCTAACAAGTTCCCAGATGCCTGGTCATCATTTCGGGAAACACTGCTTTAGGTATGTTTCTTAGCTATTAGTCCCAGTCTTCCAGCTGGATTTCTTGATTAGTCCCTGAGATCCCACTCTGAGTAAAGGTTTCCAAGAAGTACAATACCATAAGTTAGAGAAACTCTTATCAGTTCATAAACTGCCAGAAGCTGGGAGCATTCTGCTGGAAGAATTTTAGGAGCCTGTGTTGAGGATGTGGTATCTACCGCACCTGGCCGGCTGGCTGTGCCCTGGAAAGGTGTGGAGTTGCCGGGGTCAGAGGTTGGAAACCTGAATGTGCTTAGACAACTGTGGGCTAATCCTGGAGGCTGAATCCCCAAATCTCAACCACTGTTAGACCCACAGTGATGAGATCTCATAGTTGGGACCTAATTTTATTTTATTTATTTTTAATGAAGATATAATTGACATATAGTCCAGGTGTATAGCATTATAGTTTGATATATGTATATATTGAAAATTGATCCCTACAGTTAGTCTAATTAACATCCACCATTACACATAGTTACAAGTTATTTTCATGTGATCAGAACTTTTAAGACCTACTCTATTTATTTTTTAATAATCTTCACCCAAGGATATGTTTTTTATTGATTTTGGAGTGAAAGTAAGGTGGGGGGAGAGAGAGAGACAGAGACATAGAGAGGGGCAGAGAGGGAGAGAGAGAGAGAGAGAAACATTGCTGTGAGAGAGAAACATTGATCAGTTGCCTCCCATATGTGTACCAGCCAGGAATCGAACCCACAACCTTTCAGCATACAGGTGACTCCAACAAAGTGAGTCACCAGGCCAGGGCTGACCTACTCTGCTTTTAATTATACAACACAGTATTGTTAACTATAGTCACTGCGCTATACATTATGCTCCCAGGACTGACCGACTTTGTAACAGGAAGTTTGTACCTTTTGACTCCCTTTACCTATTTTTGTCAATTTTTTCCCTCACCTCCTGCCTCTGGCAACCACCAGTCTGTTCTCCGTAGCTATTTGTTCATTTTGTTTGTTTTTTAGATTTCACATATAAATAAGATCATAGTCACTAGTCTTTTTCTGTCTGACTTATTTCACTTGAGAGCATAATGCCCTCAAGGTCCATCCATGTTGTTGCAAATGGCAGGATTTCCTTCATTTGTGTTGCTGAATAATATTTGAGAGCATGTTTTGTTTCCTTCTTAGTAATTAATAAAATGAAAGAGTCTTTGTGCTTTCTTCTGTTTAAGTAACAAGTGGTTGGAGTTATTACTTATGTTTTCCATACGCCCAAGGAAATGTTGGCCAACCATTCCCATGTGGCCTAAAGGGAACAGAATAGGTCAGATTTTAAGCCTGAGCCTCAATTTCTGAACATCTGGATGGGAGAAAGTCAAAAATTTTGAGTGAAGACTCCTGAATGCAGAAGTCTGTGTATTTATCCGAGGATCCCTAGGACTGACTACACAAAATAGCTGTCTCCCGCGGCTCTCTTTCTTTACCTGGCTTATTTTTCTGTAGTACTTATTATATCAGAGCTGATATCATTTACTTAATAAACCACCTGTCACCATTGAATGTTTGCCTTATTCAGTGCAAGTACTGGGTCCCCATCACCAAACAGTTTCTGGCATGTTATTGCATGTTAAATATTTGGGACATGAGTGAATGAATGAATCTATCTTGTTCAGCAACTCATTTCATTCCAAAATTATCAACCCAGCAATAGAGTTAATATTTTCCTTTGAAGAAGCAGGTCACTTAAATTTTATAGGTCTGTAGAGCAATTTTTAAAAAGCTTTTATTTATTTGTTTTTAGAAAGAGGGGAAGGGAGGGAGAAGAAGAGGGAGGGAAACATTGATTGGTTGCTTCTTGTATGTGCTTTGACTGGGGACTGAACCTCCAACCCAGGTATGTGCCTTGATGGGAAATAAAACTGACCACCTCTTGGTTTCAGGGCAATGCCCAACCAACCGAGCCACACTGGTCAGGGCTGCAGGACTAAGTTCTATCGGCAGCATACAGGAATAATAATGGTATTTTATAGCAATTATTTGAGCTAACAAGTTGATGGACTCTGGAAGAGAATGAGAAAAGGAAGAATATTTGAATGCTTTTTGTGAGTTATTAAAACTCCTTATAATTATTGTCAAGACTGTAAAAGTAGTATAATACCTTACTTTGCTTAATAATAACTCTCCTTTTCCTTATATAGTTTCTGA
>PVKU01015084.1:0-19755 GCA_004027475.1 Anoura caudifer | reverse complement strand
TTATTGAGTTCATATTACAATTGTTTATTAAATTATTTCATTTAATCTTCTCAACCACTCTGTTAAGAAAATAGTCTGTTTCATACTTGCATAAAAGATACTGTCAAGTTCTGGTGAAGAGACTTCCCTCTTCTTTTCACATTTCTATCTGAGAGAGAAAGAAACAGGAATAAACTCCTCTAACACTTTTGTTCACTCTATTACCATCTGGCTCTGATCCAAATGGGCTGCATCTGAGTTACTAGGCATTATTTCACAGTCTGCAGATACACATTGTGTAAGAAACACTTCTTGCCATCTGTGTTTCTCCTAGTGTTCCTTGGTTCTAGAAGAAAAGGCATCGGTGGAGATTGTCTTTTGAGAGCCCAGCTAAAGGTACATTTTCTGCTCTGTCCTCTCAATTTTGGGGACAAGATGACTGACAAGCCTGCCCACAGCCATTTATCTGGGAAATGGTTTCATTTTTGTACATCTAGTTCTTCCAGATTTGAGGGAAAGAAAAGCAGGGACTTTTTCAAAGATTCCTGAACCTAAGCCTTGAGAGCTGTTGGGGAAAATCTGCCCAGGGTTATTACAGAGTAGTAATCATGCTCTGATCCAGCTACTATGCAAAAGTGCTATTTTTAATGGGGGAGGGTTTACAGGAACATCTACAAAGATCACATGTACCAAACCAAAGAGGAGTAGGATCAAGGGTAGGAAGTGGGGATGGCTAGGGTGGAGGGTAGTGGAGGAGGGAAAATGGAGTCACCTGTACTGGACCAACAATAAAAAAGTTAAAAATTTCCTTTTGTGCATTTTATTTGTGTCCTTACATATGTAGTGTCTGTATAAATATAGCTTATTCCCTATGAAACAGGAAAGAAGTAATGAGTGGTAGAATTTGTGCACCAAATACCCTGCCCCACGGAGTATTCTTCTTAACAGTCACCTTATTTTGTTGGTTGCTACCTGTCCTTGTCATGGAGGCATGGGGATAACTTAGCAGATTTATGTAGGAAGAAGCTTCAAGTAGCTCATGGAATCCTTCTTAACTTGAAATAACCAAAGGAAAAATTTCATGGATGTAAAGACCTTCTGCTTTCTCCTTCTTAGGTCACAGATGTACAAATTATGTTCTGTCAGGATATCCCTCTGCAACCCTCCACAGTGCACTACGCCTTTCTCTCCACTCTGCCTTTATGTTTTGATGCGGTGTTTTCTCCCAGGCTTGCAGGAGAAACAGTCGGTGGGATCTGTACCTTCTCTACTGAAGCCACAGTACCCTTTGTAAAATGACTAGCTTTCTGCATTTTGTTTTTCATTGAATTTACTTTTAGGGAATAAATCAATACTGACCTTTTCCTGAGGGCTGGAGGTGAGCAACTTACCTGAATAAAATGGAGGGGGATCTTCACTAAATCTGTAAGTAGTAATCTTCTTTAAATAATTCATCCTATGCCACATGATATAATATGATATAATATGAATATTAGTTTGTTTCCATCCTACACCAGGGACAGTAAATTTCCCTAATTATGCCAGGGAGATCTGATAAGTTCAAATCGGAAAGAATACCCTACAAAAGTGCCTGCTATAAATCTTCTGTTCCTTTTCTCAATAGATAATATCAAAGGCTTTTCTATAAAAAAAAAAGTAGAAAGGTTGATGGATATAAGAAAAGTTGTTGATTAGGAATAGTGGGTGTTAGCAATGTGCTTCCATTTGAGCATTTTTGGTATTCAATACATATGCAGTAGGTAAAATACTTTAAAAACATTTCTTGTTTTTTCAGGAATAGAGCATGCAAATCTAACCTCTATATCACTATGTACTTTTGACATAACAAGGAAGGTTTGATTCATAAACAAGTTAATGTCTTGCTGCTTGTTTAGAAGACTCTTGGTCATGGGATTTCGAGATGTGATTCCCTATAATACACAATGAGGATATTGTAACATTTGTTTCCAAAGAACCTTCCAGTGAAATTTCATTTTCACACTCTCTAGTTAATATCTGTACGTGTGGTAAACTTTGGTCTCTATACTGATTTTGGTCTATGGAAATTCTAGGGAATTTCTTAGTGACAGGTTATAAGGGAATGCTAACTCTTATTTACCTTCAATTGGCCTGCACTTATGAGATCTTTACAAAGAACCTAGTTAGGGGTTGACCACTGAACTCAGGATCTGTCTAGATAGACACAAGCAAGAACAACCTGGAAATTAAACATACAAAGAAGAGGAACCAGGGGAGCTTCATAGTTCAATACAAACAAGCACTTGTGCTCTGTGGGGCCAGTGCAGGGTTGGCCCTCCCTATGCCTGCTGTAGGGAACAGAAAGCTTGTTTTTTATAAAAGCACTAAGAAAAGATTCAGGAAACTTACTTCAATTTCATACCTAATTAGCTTTGTGAATTAGTTTTCACTCTGGACCTCAGCTTTCTGATATGTGATATATTCTCAGCTGGAATTGCACACTGTGGTGAGTGCAATAAGTCTTCAAAGGCTATGGTGACACCTGGAATCTCTGGCTTACCAAAGATTAGCTCAGACTCCTTATGCAAGCTATTTAAGACATTGAAGCCCAATTAAATCATTTTTGAAATGTAGACAATGATGTTTCCCTTGAAGAAACTGTTTTTAACACTAAGTGAAATGAGAAATGTGGCATGGCATACTACATAAATAGAGCTCAATAATATTTACCCATCCATCTCCTTCCTTTCCTTTAGGTTCAAATAATTTACAATTCTATGAAGTAAGAGAAAATGAAGATTAGTTATGATGTAGGGGAAGACAGTGTGATTTTCTAGTATTGGCCTTAAGACCATAAATGATGACAGAAAAGCCTCTTACTTTTGATGTGAGATGGTTAATGTGAAATTGAAGGGATGTACATTTAAACAAATGAAGGAAGACCTTTGTTTCAGGTTGGATTCTACCCCAGGAGAAAAAACAAAAGGCACAAAACAACAAAATTAAGAAAGCTCAGTGACTAGTAGTCAAGACTCTAAATCCAAATGTAGGTATCTCTGAGTGATGGATCAGAATTTGAACAGCGAAGAGAATCATCCATCCCTCCAGTATCACTGTCCCAAATACCACTGGGGAGGGGGAACCTCTCGCTCTTTATGTTTTCTGTCTCTCGTTTTCCTTTGTCTCACTCTCTGCATATGTGGTATATGGATATTATATGTTACATGATATAAAATGAATCATGTATTTATAACACATATCGTGTTCCATGTGTAACTTATAATGTATACATGATATATACATAAATTATGTATGCATGTCCATATATTATGTATACTGTACATATGCAATGAATAATATATGTGTAAACATATATACATAACATATAACAATGCACAAATATGCATGTATATAATATGCACATAGTGTATGCATGCACACACATTATGTGTATATGTATGCATATACGCACGTATACATAATCATACATATATGCATGTATACACACATTTATGCATATATAATATATAATATATGTGCATATAAAATATGTAATGTAAATTCAAACAGGCTATATATTATGTATTGAGCAGAATTAAAAATTATGAAATCAGTATATTTAAGTCATCAATAATTTCTTCTGTCTTCTCTAAGTATTAATTAATGAGTTTTAAGATTCCTCACGTGACATTATATTTTAAAAAGGATTTATTTGTTTAAATCCTATTAAATACTTAAAATAGAAGAACAAATGTAGACAGCTAAAACAAGCTCAAAACAGTAGAGAATTACTGCTCGATGGGGAGGGAGGCAGAGGGTAAATAGCAGGAAGTAGATATGTTTGAAAATTGGAATGAGAAACAATGTTTTCTTTTCTCCTGATAAAATGTCTCCTTATCTATCATATCCAGTTTGCTTGTATATGAATCAGTGTGGTGCCCAGTAACCTCCTTCTGTCACAAGTTCTCTACATTGATATCTCACGATTACTGTTCCTTCTTCTGTTTCTCCTTATTCCAACATCACTTTCAATGGCTTCTCAGCCAGAAGTTAGGCTGAAAATATGAATTGACAAGTGGGAGTACACCTTTCTTCTCCTCAACCTGTTTTAGAATGTTGTCTGCATGTGGACATTCCCCACTTTTCCTAGGCACTATTCAACCCTCCTTGTCTTGGTGCATGACATTTAAGAACCAATATTCTCCCTTTCAGGGAGATCTGAACCTTTCCCAAGGTCTGGATAAACACCTTCTACAAGCCTTCTACCTCATTTTGTCTGCAGTATCATTATATTTAGCAGATAATCTTCAAAGCATGACATTAGAGTTGAAAACAGACATGTGTGGTGAAAAGCGAACTTTGGTCCTGATTTTTTTGTGGTTGTTTCTGCAGATTTTAACAGGTTTCATATGATGAAAAGTGAAGTAGATATGGCTTTATTCAACCCTCTTTAACTAGAAGTCCCATAGCTGTGAAGATTTTGGGACTCATATTTGATACAATCAAGTAAGTGTCTCCTAAATGTTTATGTCTTAGCAAGCCTTTTATTTTTTTCTAATTCTTGGTGAGGTTTTATTTGAGAACTACTTATAGAAGAATACAGCTAATAGACAACAAAAGTGAGAAAAACCATCTGAAGGGCCAAGGTAAAAATACGTTTGCTGTTTAATAACTAAAGTAATTAAGACTTGCAATTTTTTATGGGGGGAGTTCCAATTAAACAAATATCAAACAACTAATGTTAAAGAGAGGAAAGAAATATATTCACATGTTGTTATATGCATATATCTTATTTCTGTGTTATTTGGGGGGAATTAAATTCCCACTTAGGCTCCATGTTGACTCCCTTATCATTCATCACCTTCCACCTGGCTCAGGCTATTGATTATTCTCTTTAGCTTGTCTCAAGACTTGTCTACTGCACTCTCTTGAATATACATTTGATTCTGCATGATAGAACCAAAGCACTGTAGGAAGACATTAAAATCATTGAGTTAGGTAATGTTAGGAGATTTTTTTCATGGGGGCCCTAAAAATAGATATATTCAATTACTATATTTCTAATTTTTCAAATGTTAGTGCTTTTGACAAGTTACAGTTCTTTTTACCTGTTCTTACAGGACCCTCATGATTTCCCCCCAAAGAGTAGTATGAGCTACAACATTCAGTATATCAAAGAAAATTGCATGCATTTTCCTAAGGCAAATTGAAGACCAAAGACACTTGTAGATGGTTAGAAAAGTTCATGAAAAGGAACACTCTGCTGCATTGGTATACTTGTAACTTCAACCCAAATTACATTTTGAAACACTATTTGAAGAATTTCAAAAGGCACCATTAATGGGTACAGGGCAAGCAGAACTCAGCTTCCTCAGCTCTACACCAAGATCTTCACAAATCAACAACTTAACCTCCACTGAAGCTTTTCCTTAAGTTTCCTAAAGTATGTTCAAACCTCATTTTATAAAGTTCAGAGGTCCACAACACACCACGGTTTACACTGTACTTCCTAATCACTGTAAACTTTGTCTCATGTGCCAAGAGCATCAGGGATTCCTGGATTTGCACCATATTCTATCCCCAAGAAGCATGGCTTACTGCATCATCTCTTGTCACATATATCAGAACAACCCTTTTTGTTTAAAAAAAAAGGTAAATAAAAATATTGTTATGAATTGAGGCACATAGAATTGAAGGAAGATATTTAAAGGCTCTCAGCAAGCCATCGAATTCAGGTATCAACTTCTTTTCAGCATGGAAATATAGGTATAAGTATGACATATTTCCTTTGTAGTATTTAATTAAAGACATCACTCCCTGTGGTGATAGTTTATCTGCAATTACTCTCCACTTTTATTCTCCATTTTATTCTATCCTGTTTTGTGTATCCTTGAGGCTGATCATCCAGGAAGGCATCAACTGAGATGTCTTTCTCTTGGGCTAATGTCCCACCAGACTTATGGAGAGCATAAAAAGAGGTTAGAGGGCATGAATGAAAAGACCAAGGAACTTATTTCTTCCACTCCCTCCCTGCTTGCATCAGGCCTCCCCATGTCTGCTGCACTAGACTTATTGGACCACATGGGATCCAATTACTGACTACTTGTCAGTCAAAAGTCAACTCCAAGTAAATTGTTTTAGAAAGATTTAATTGGATTGGCCAAAATGTACATTTAGACTTTTTTTTTCATAAAAGACATATTTTTCATTTTCACCAATAACTGGATATTTGGAATATGTCAGCTATCTCCCATATGGTATAATATTGATTTTTCTCAATAAATGTCCCAAATGGATTGCTATCAATTTCAACAGGTCAGCCACACCATGGATCATTGTCCAGTCAGAAGTCTCTAGTACTAAAATTCACAAACCATTTCTGACACATTCGATCAGTCACGGCACATTCTCCATCCACTATACAAATCTATTTCTGTGTTTCAGTTGTGTTATAACCTTGAAGTAATGAAGCATAATATGCTGAGAAAGTTGGGAGTTTTCTTTCATTTTCAATTTTGAAATGGCTACACAAAAATTCACCAATTTTGGTGAGGTTTTTTAAAATTGCACATGGATATGACAGTTGTCACAATAAATTCAAGAAAAAAATTTTGAGGGAGATCTAAGATAGTGGAGGCTACACTAACCTCTTCCCAGGACCAATCAAGAATTACAAAAAAATAGTAGAGAAAGCATCCTGAATAATCAACTGAACAGTAGCTGGAGAGAGCCTATAGCCATCAACAAAGAGAAGAAACCAATTCACCACAAGACTTGTAGGGAATGTGGAGATGTGAGTGGGCTGGCTGGGCTCCCACATGTGGCAGCTAAAGATTCAGAGGGATATTTCCATGGCTGCGGGCTGTTCTGGAGAAATGTGTGGTCTAAACCTCAAGGTGGGCCCCCAGCCTACAGCACCAAAGACAGAAAGAAACCCAGATAATAACCAGCTGTGATAAGAGAGCAGCATTCTGTATGCCAGGGAGATACAGCTAAAGACTCAGAAAGCTTCCTTAAAGGCCAAATGCACAAAATTTCCTTTGCAGCCACATTCCCTGGGCTCCAGCAAAGGGAGGGTGTGGTGGACTTCTGTGCTTGAGGAAAGTCTGGGGTTGCTGGGTCTGGGGAGAAAACTGCTACCAGGATCCTTGTGCTGCGTAATTCCACACACTGAATGCCACAACCAAGGTGGAGTAGGGGTTCCTAAGTGGGGTTGACAGGAGATGAAGAAAGACACAACACAAATAGTTTAAGGAAAGGCAGAGACAAAGTGGGACATTGTCCTCGGATGGAGAGACAATAAGCTCTGAACACTGCCTCTGCATTTATTTTATAGAGGTTGATTAGATAAAGCTCAAGGAGGTTTTGCAATCTTAGGAGACATGGCAGGCACAGATTGTTTCATTCCCAGGCTATTTAACTGATACATATGGCTTTTGCAATAGTTACAGTGGCATTCAACTGAAGCTTGTGATTATCTATCTCCTGTTCAACTCCCATGGGATCTGGCTGTATGATGCCAGCCTCCACCATCCTCCACAACATCAGAAGCAATCTTTCTCAGGCAGAACATTCCTTTCCAAGTAGCATCAGCCTGAATGGCAGCAAGAGCCCTGACAACAGGAATTGCTCTGTACCTCCCTGTTGTGGATAGGCTAGGTTACTGATAACAGCTTGATTAGATTAACAATTGAATGATTTGATGGCTGATTAAACAACTAAGGCTGAAAATTGAAGAAGCAGCAAAATTGAGAGGACAAAGAAACAGACCCCAAATGAAAAAACCAGAGAATCCTCCAGAAGAACTAGATGAAATGGAAGCAAACAATCTATCAGATAGATAGTTTAGAGTAATGATTATAAGGATACTCGAAGCATGAAAAAAAGCCATAGAAATCATAAAAAAGGACTAGTCAGAAATAAAGAGTGCAATATCCTGGGTAAATAATATACTGGAAGCAATAAACGCTAGGTTAGATGAAGCAGAGGATCACATCAGTCATTTGGAAGACAATGTAGAGCAAAACACCCAGGTAAGCAGCAATAAGAAAAAAAAATTAAAAAAATGAGGAGAACTTAAGAAATATTATGGACGATATGAAGTAGAACAACATCTGCATCATGGGAGTACCAGAAGGAGAAGAGATAGAGCAAGAAATGAAGAATATATTTGAAGAAATAATGACGGAATATTTCCTTAATCTGGTGAAAGAAAAAGACACACAGTTTTGCAAGCTCAGCGAGTCTCAAAGAAGTTGGACCCAAGAGTCCTACACAGAGCCACATCATAATTAAAATGACAAGGCATAATATAAGGAGAGAATCCTAAAAGCCACAAGAGGAAATCTGGTAGTTACCTGAAAGTTAGCACTAGAGACTGACATGTGATTACTCAACAGAAACATTTCAGGCCAGAAGGTAGTGGTGAAATATTCAAGGTTACAAAATCAAAGACCCACAACCAAGGTTACATTATCTAGTAAGACTATAATTTAAACTGAAGGAGAAATAAGAAGGATCTAAAGGAGTTTTTTGACACCAACCCAGCACTGCAACTAATGTTAAAGGGCTTGCTTTAAGGAGAAGAAAAAGAATGAAAAACAAAACAACAACAACAACAAAACAACAGGGGAAAGCAGTCTAACAATAAAATGGCTCTACATACATATCTATCAATAATCACCTTACATGAAAATGGCTTAAATGCTTCAAGAAAAAGACATAGGGTAGCTGAACAGATAAGAAAACAAGACCAATATATATACTCCTCCAAAAGACACATCTCCGATAGAAAGATACATACAGACTAAAAGTAAAGGGATGGAAAAAGATATTTCATACAAATGGAAAAGAAAAACAAACTGGGGTATATCTGACAAATAGACTTTAAAACCAAGCGTATAGTAAGAGACAAAGAAGTACACCACAAAATGATAAAAGGAACAATCAAATAAGAGAGTATAAACCTGGTAAATATTTATGCACCCAAGAAAACAGCACCTAAATATATAAAGCAAATCTTGACAGAGGTAAAGGGAGACATCAATAGAAATAGAGTTATATGTGGGGATTTTAACACCCCATTGACTTTATGGGAAAGAACTCCCAGGAAGAAAATTAAAAAGGAGACAGTGGCCTTAAAGGACAAACTAGATAAAGTGTATTTAATTGATATATCAGAGCATTTCACCCAAAACAGCACAATATACATATTTTCAAATGCACATGGATGTTTTCTAGGATAGACCAAATGTTAGGACACAAAACAAGTCTCCATAAATTTAAGAAGACTGAAATCATATCAAGCATCTTCTCTGACTACAATGATATGAAACTAAAAATCAATCACAAGAAGAACACTGAAAAACACACAAAGACATCAGAACAAAGTAACATGTTATTAAACAATTAATGGGTCAACAAAAAGACCTATAAAGGAAAAAATAAAAAGATATCTTGAAACAAATGAAGACGAGGACACAAGACCTCAAAATCTGTAGGACACTGAGAAAGCAATCCTGAGAGGGAAATTCATAGTGTTACAGGCCTATCTTTAAAAAAAAGGCAAATGAGAAAAGGCTCAAAAAACAATCTAACTTCATTCTTAACGAAACTTGAGATAGCACAACAAACAAAGCACAAAATAATTAGGAGCAAGATAATAAAGATCAAAGCTGAAGCAAAAATAATAGAGTCTATAAAAATTGCAAAATATCAGTGCATCTAAGAGCTGGTTCTTTGAAGAGATAAACAAAATTGACAAAATTTTAACCAGAATCATCAAGAGAAAAAGACAAAGGACCCAAATAAATGCAATGAGAAATGAAAGAGGAGAAGTAACAACTGACACCAAAGAAATAAAAGGAATGTAAGAAAATATCATGAACAACTATATGCCAACAAACTGGACAACCTGGTTGAAATGAACAAATTTCTAAAAACATACAGTCTTCCAAAACTAAATCAGGAAGAATCAGAGAATTTGAATAGAGAGATTATACCTAGTGAAACTGAAGCATTAATTGAAATACTCCTAACAATCAAAAGCCCTGGGCTGGATCGCTCCATGGAGGAATTTTACCAAACTTTCTGAGAAAAACGAATACTTCCACTACTCAAACTATTCCAAAAAATTCAAGAGGAAGGAAGACTCCCAAATTCATTTCATGAGGCAAGCATTATCCTAATTCCAAAGGCAGGTAAAGACACCACAATCAAAGAAAAGTACAGGCCAATATCTCTGATGAACACAGATGCTAAAATCCTCAACAAAATAATAGCAAACCAAACACAGCAATGCATCAAAAAGATCATATACCGTGATCAAGTGGGATTTATTTCACAAATGCAAGGGTAGTGCAACATTGCAAATTAATAAATGTTAATCACCACATTAACAAAATGAAGCATAAAAATTACATGATCACATCAATAGATGCTGTAAAGGTACTTAATAAATTCCAGCACCCATTTATGATAAATACTCTCAGTAAAGTAGGAATAGAGGGAACATAATAAAAAATAATAAAGGCCATATATGGAAAACTCACTGCCAACATCATACTCAATGGGTAAAAACTAGAATTGTTCCTCTTAAGAAGAGGAACAAGACAGGGATGTTTGCTTTCAGCTCTCTTCTTCAACATACTACTGAAAGTCCTAGCCACAACAATCAGACACAATGTAAAAAAAAAGAAAGTCATCCAAAAAGAAAAGGAAGATGTAAAACTGTCTTTACTCACAGATGAATGACTCTGTACCTAGACAACCCCAAATATTTCACCAAGAAACTATTGAAAGTGATATGTGAATTCAACAAAGTAACAGGATACAAAATTAATACCCAAAATTCAGTTGCATTTTATATGCCAATAATGAATTCACAGAAAGGGAAATCAAGAAAACAATCCCACTTGCAATTTCTTCAAAAAGAATAAATTATCTAGGAATGTGGTAGACCCTTCTGTGTTGCGTGGGCCCAGCTCCCACTCGGAGATGCACAGACCCCACACCCACAGATAGGTTCTCTCATGAGTAATCAGATTTGCAATATACCTAAGCTGTTTGGAGTTTTTGTTCTTTGCAAAAAAACTCCCTCACCTTGCAAATTTTTACTGTAATTTCCTAAAATCATTGCTGAGCCTTGCAGGGGCCAGTGTGACTGGCTCAACCACTTTTGCCTATTCATTTGCTAATGCCCTTCTTCTGTGATGTAATGATGGGCATTGGCTCCTTTGTTGTAACTGGGATAGTGAGGAAGAACCATCTTGGAATGTAAGGAGAGATTGGAAAAAAGGCCTGTCTTGGGGGAGGCCTGGGCTTTCGCTCCTCTTGAGAGAAAAGCCACGCTGTCATCCTTATTCCTCCACCAGACTCAGTAGTCTGTGTGTATGTTTTAATTCATCCATAATGACGTGGACACTGCTGGCCAATGTCTGCCACATAGGAATACATTTAAGCAAGGATGTTAAAGACTTGTACTCAGAAAATTATAAGACACTGAAGAAAGAAATTGAAGAAGATACAAATAAATAGAAGCACATACTATGCTCATGGACACGAAGAATTCACGTCATTAAATAGTGCATACTACCCCAAACACTGTATAGATTCAAGGCAATTCTTGTCAAGATTCCAATGACATAAATCACAGAACTAGAGCAAATATTTCAAAAATGTATATGGAGCCACAAAAGGTCCCTCATAACAGCATCCATTCTGAGAAAGAAAAACAAATCTGAAAGAATCATGCTATCTCATATCAAACTGAACTATAAAGCCACAGTTATCAAAAGAGCATGGTACTGGCAATAAAAGCAGACATACAGATCTACAGATCAACAGAACAGTATAGAGAGCCCAGAAATAAACCCACACCTTCATACTCAATTAGTATTGAACAGAAGAAACAAGCACGTACAATGGGCTCAAGACCCTATATTCAATAAATGGTTTGGGGAAAATTGGACAGAAAGATGCACAAAAGTTAAACTAGACCATCCTGTTACACTATACACAAGAATAAATTCAAAATGGATCAAACACTTAAATGTTAGGCACGAAACCATAAAATCCTAGAAGGAAACATAGGCAGCAAAATCTTGGATATTGCTTGTAGAAATTTTTAATTAGATATAGCTCCCCAGGCAAGGGAAACAAAGAAAAAAATAAACAAATGGGACAACATCAAAATAAAGATTTTACTCAGCAAAGGAAATAATCAACAAAATAAAATAAAACCCAGGGAATGGGACAGCGATACATCTGATAAGAGGTTAATATCCAACATTTTCAAAGTAATTATAAAACTCAACACCAAAAAAATAGATAACCCTATTACAAAATGGGCTAGGCCCCGAATAAACACTTCTCCAAACACGACATAGAGAGGGCCAATAGACATGTAAACAAATGCCCAATGTCACTAATTATCAGAGAAATGCAAATTAAAACCACAATGTGATACCATCTTACACCTGTCATAATTGCTATTATCAATAAATCAAACAAACAAGTGCTGTTAAGGACGTGGAGAAAGGGGAAACCCTTTGCACTGCTGGTGGGACTGCAGACAGGTATAGCCACTGTGGAAAGCAGTATGGAGATACCTCAAAAAATTAAAACTGGATATGCCTTTTGACCCAGTGATCCTGCTTCTGGGAACATATTCAAAGGTAGCTAAAACAGAAATTCAAAAAACATAAGCACCACTGTGTTCATTGCAGTGGTATTTATGATTACTAAAATATATAAGCAGCCCAAATGTGCATCAGTAGATGAGTGAATAAAACAACTATTGGACATTTTATTTTTTTATTTTTATTTTTTATTATATTTTATTGATTATGCTATTACAGCTGTCCCATTCCCCCCTTCATTCCCCTCCACCCTGCACACCCCCTCCCACCCACATTCCCCCCCATTAGTTCATGTCCATGTGTCATAAGGTCTTTAGCTTCTACATTTCCCACATTCTTCTTGCCCTCCCTGTCTATTTTCTACCCACCATCTGTGCTACTTGTTTTATGTACCTTGCCCCCTCTCTCCTCCTCCCACTCCCCTATTGCTAACCCTCCATGTGATCTCCATTTCTGTGTTTCTGCTCCTGTTGTAGTGGTTTGCTTAGTTGGCTTTTGTTTTAGCTCTGGTTGTTAATACCTGTGAGTTTGCTGTCTTTTAACTGTTCATATTTTTTATCTTCTTTTTCTTAGGTAAGTCCCTTTAACATTTCATATAATAAGGGCTTGGTGATGATGAACTCCTTTAACTTGACCTTATCTGAGAAGCACTTTATCTTCCCTTCCATTCTAAATGACAGCTTTGCTGGATAGAGCAATCTTGGATGTGGGTCTTTGATTTTCATGACTTGGAAAACTCTTTCCAGCACCTTCTTGCCCATAAGGTCTCTTTTGAGAAATCCGCTGGCAGTCTGATGGGAACTCCTTTGTAGGTCATTGTGCCCTTATCCCTTGATCCTTCTAGAATTCTCTCCTTCATTTGAATCTTGGGTAATGTAATTATGATGTGCCTTTGTGTATTCCTCCTCGGGTCCAACTTCTTTGGGACTCTCTGAGCTTCCTGGACTTCCTGGAAGACTATTTCCTTTGCCAGATTGGGGAAGTTCTTCTTTATTATTTGTTCAAATAAGTTTTCCACTGGTTGTTCTTCTTCTTCCGCTTCTGGTACCCCTATAATTAGGATGTTGGGACATTTAAAGATGTCCTGGAGGTTCCTAAGCCTCTCCTCATTTTTTTGAATTCTTGTTTCTTCCTTGTTTTTTGTTTGGTTGTTTCTTTCTTCCTTCTGGTCCACTCCATTGATGTGAGTCCCAGTTTTCCTCCCATCTCTGTTGGTTCCCCGTGCATTTTTCTTCATTTCACTTATTGTAGCGTTCATTTTTTCATCTAATTTGGGAGGAAAATCAATGAATTCTGTGAGCATCCTGATCACCATGGTCTTGAATTGTGCATCTGATAGGTTGGCAATCTCTTTGCTGCTTAGATAAATTGGCTCAGGGACTTTGATTAGTTCTCTGGTTTGAACCATTTTTATTTCTGTTTTTTTTTTTTTTTTTTTTTTTTTTTTTTTTTTTTTTTTTTTTTTTTTTTTTTTTTTTTTTTTTTTTTTTTTTTTTTTTTTTTTTGTCTAGTCGCAGCTATTATGTAGTAAGGGGTGGAGCCTTAGGTGTTCCCCAGGGCAGGACAGCCCAGTCGCTGGGTAGTGATGCTGTATGTGGGAGTGGGGTCTGAGAGGAGACAATGGTGCTTGCCCTGCTCAACCTCGGATTCCAGTCCCCTCCACTGCTTCCCCATTGCCTGGATTATCAGCGTGTGAATGTGGGACCACCTGGTCAGCCAGCTGCCTTGTGCAGCCTCCCTGCATCTGCACAGTTGCCACCCTGTGCCGGGGTCTGCTAGCCGCCACCGGTGCACCTGGGATCTGCCAGTTGCTGCTGCCTGTGTGCCCGGGCTGCACCTCTACTTTTCCTGCTGTGACTCCACCCCTCTTACCGGTCTGGATGAATTGTTGTTGGACCTCCAAACAGTTCAATTTTCTGAGTTCTGGTTGTTTTCTTGTTTCTAAATCTTTGTTGTCTTTAATTTTGGTTGTGAGAGGAGGCACAGTGTGTCTGCCTACACCTCCATCTTGGCCAGAAGTCCAGCTTTCTGGATTTCTGAAGAAGATGAGATTGAAGGGCAGATGTCCATGATCTCTCAGCTGCAACAGGAACAGGAGTTGGCACTGTCTCCCCATTCATTCCTCGCTGCCAGCTTTTCAAAACTCCTGCCCCTGGACTGCGTTGTTTGTATCACGTTAGGCTGTGAGCATCACCTCATGACCATGGAGACAGGATGGCAGTGTCTAACCTCCAGTCTGTGCAGTTGCGTCTCTCCACCAGAACTCCTATTGGAGATTTTAAAATGGAGTAGTGCCTCGGCCAGCGAGGCAGTCAACGGGGTCCACCGATATGCCTGTAACGGATGAAAAGGGATGGGACAGGAGGCGCGAAAGAAGGCAGCAAGTCAAAGAATTCTGATCAAGCTGCGAATTTATTTCAAAATGGAGGGAGTTATATAGAGGGGGGCAGTGGAGGAAGTGCAGTGGATAGGTGGCTTCAGAGCGTGCCTTGGCCAGCGATTGGCCGGGGGGTGTATGGCGAGTGCGTGATCAAGGCACCGATTGGTGTGCCACCTGCATGTCTGGAAGGGGGAGTTCTACGGCTCCTGACCGCAGCGTTCGGGCATAGCCTTCCAGGTCTGATTGTGTCAGCCTGTACCAGGCTTATCCCAGCCCCCAACAGAGTAGTACTCGGCCACAAAAAAGAAGAAAATTTTACCCTTTGCAACAGTATGGATGGACCTTGAGAACATTATGCTAAGTAAAATAAGCCAGTCAGAGATAGACAAATACCATATGATTTCACTCATATGCGGAATCTAATGAACAAACTGAACTAACAAGGAAAATGGGGACAGACACTTAGATGCAGAGTAGGATGATAACAAGTGCTCATGGGGAGGTTAGGGAATGGAGGAATTGAGCTAAAAAGGAAAAGTGACTCATGGACATGGAAAAGAGTGTGGTGATTTCTAGGGGAAGAAAGGTATAAAGACACTACAAGGTAATGCAAAATAATAAAATAAAGAGTAAATTAAAATGTTAAGAATTTTTTTGAATGAAATTAAATACAACTAAATGCTACTCGACCCATCTTATGGAATAAAAATAAACTCTTTAGCCAACCCAATATTTCACTACAAGCTGTCAGCCAGCACTATCCCCCTCAGCGCAGGGCTCACAACTTCTTCAAAGCTTCATGTCCAGGAGCAAATATCTGATTTGTCTTTATTCAAGGAATTGTTGCATAAACACCCAGTTGAGCATCATCATTCCAGGTATAGCTGAAAGGATTCTTGCACAGGCATAGTTAGAGAATATTCCTATACAAAACTCACATATTCAACATACAGGAAAATTTCTGCCACCGGGCGGATATGTTATTATTATAATGAGGATGTAAAAAAGTATTTGTTTATTATTTTGTCTTTTATTCAACCCCAGAAGTTTCCCTACTTTGCTTTCTCCTGCTTCCCTAATCTATTGCCGATGGTTTTCATCCCACACATCTTCCCTTGCACTGTAATGTATAAAGTAGTGCTTGGAACCACTGTTGTTTGGAGCATTTGCTTAATCTGTTGATGTTTTGCTTCCTGGAAATTGTCATCAGTTTGGCTCAAATAAACTCGTACAAATTCTTACAGATTTGGACATTTCTTATGTTGACCTAATTGATCTCATCCCCTCTTTTAAACTCTTAGCAGGTTAGAGATGTTGTTACACAAACCTTATAATGTCAAGGGTGATCTAAATTGGCCTACAGATTAATCTAAGCAAAGTTATGAATTCTAAATAAAAGTCTATGCTAGATTACCTGTAAGGCTGCATGTATAAGTGAGGTTAAAGTAGTACTACAGCAATGCGGGCAGTCTTGCTTCATCCCCAGCTCTTAGCCATGCTCCAATAACCCCATTTCCTCCCTTTGCTGTATCAAGTGTAGGGGTACAAATGGCTTCCCATGTTGCGATCTCTGGGTGTCTACATATGAATTGTAGTTCCCTAACTCTGCAAACACCTTACTAAAGATCATCTCATTAATGTGTTTCTTTGAAAAATCCCAATTGAACATGTCCTGTGTTTAATGCCAAGTTCCTGACATGTCATGAATACTTTGTGTATCTAATTTTCAAAAAGTGCATTTTATAGTTTGTTCCTGATTACAATGATAGTGTACATACTGTAGCCGCATAAGAAATAAGCAAAAACTCTCTCACGAAAATGTACTGGAATATTCTGAGTTAAAAGTTGCTACCAAGATAATTTCTAGGGTAAGCAAATCCCTTCTACACTGAACAGATGAGTCTACATATGCACCCATGTCATTCCCTTAACAGGAGCTTTGTACCATGTGGGCATCTTTCCACTTTCTTTATTGTGGTTTTTGTGTCCTATTCAGAGCTTTTGATCTCCTGAATCATCATATTCCATACCCAACCTCTCCAACTGGGGTGACATTTTAGGAAACACCACTAACAATGCAGACAGCACAGTTTTTTTATTCTATAGGGTAGTTCTGGTATCTAAAAAGGGGAATAAACCTTTATTTTTCATTTGGGAGAACATTTTTTGTTGACTAGTTAAAATGTGTGTAACATATCCTGAGACCTCTGCAAATGCATCTCTTTAAGGAGTAGAAGTTTATTTGTTTGCATGTAGCTGTCCGCATCTTCCAACATCATTTGTTGAAGAGTCTATTATTACACCATTTTATGCTTCTGCCCCGTTTCTCAATTATTAATTAACCATAGAGACATGGGCTTATTTCTGGGTTCTTTATTCTGTTCCATTGATCTAGGTGTCTTTTGATATGCCAGTACCAGACTGTTTTGATAACAGTGGCCTTGTAATATAGTTTGAGTCAGATATTGGGATCTCTGCTACTTTGTTCTTCTTTCTCAAAATTGCTGTGGCTATTTGGGGTCACTTATGGCTCCATAGAAATTTTTGGAATGTTTGTTCTATATCTGTGAACTATGTCATTGGTATTTTAATAGGATTGCATTGAATCTATAAATTGCTTTGGGCACTATGCACATTTTGATAGTGTTAATTCTTCCAATCCATGAACACAGTATGTACTTTTGTTTTTTGTTGTCTTCCTAAATTTTTTTCTTCAGTATTGTGTAGTTTCTTAGTATAGGTCTTTTTCCTCTTTGATTAGTTTTTTTCTTAGGGATGTTATATTTCTTGCTGCTATAGCGCATGAGATTTTTTTTTACTGATTTCTGTTTCTCATATTTCATTGTTGGTGTACAAAAATGCTTTTGATTTCTGAATGTTGACTTTGTATCCCACTGTTTGCCAAACACACTTACACCATACACAAAAATATGCTCAATATGTATAAAAGATTTAAATATAAGTCATGACATCATAAAAGTTCTAGAGGAGAACATAGGCAGGAAAATATCAGGTATTCCATGAAACTATTTTCACCAATATGTCCCTGTAAGGCTAGGCGCATAAAGGAAATAATAAACAAATGGGAAGTAATCAAAATAAAAAGCTTCTGCACAGCTAATGAAAACATCAGCAAAATGCAAAGGGAACCAACCATATGGGAAAAGATATTTGCCAATGACAGCTTGGACAAGGTTTTGATCTTCAAAATATACAAAAACTCACATGAGTCCAATTCTGGAAGACCAACAATCCAATAAAAAAAATGGGCAAAGGACATGAACAGACACCTCTCCAAGGAAGACATACAGAGGGACCAGAGACATATGAAAAGATGCTCAGCATTGCTAGCGATCAGAGAGATGCAAATTGAAACCAAAATGATACCATTTCACATCTGTCAGAATGCCCATCATAAACATATCAGCAAACAATAAGTGCTGGCAAAGTTATGGAGAAAAAAACAGCTATATTTAAATAAATCACACAGCTAGTGGCAAGGAAACATTTCAAGCAGTAAGAAGCAAAGCAGTGCAGCTCTTCCCCAGAGGTGGAAACTTGCGATTCCCATCTCAGCCACCAATCAATAAGAAATATCATTGACAGGAATTATACCACTTATAAAACAGCATGCCTGTGTATAGTTCTAGGTATTGATTGGCCCCATTCTCCAAAAACATGGATAAAAATGGGTTAATGAAATAATGAAGTAGTGTGTGTGTGTGTGTGTGTGTGTGTGTGTGTGTGTGTTTGTATGTGATGGAATATGCTAGTACTTTGCTTTAGGAAGATAGAGCTCCTCCTTTAGTATAGAAAGATGAAACCTAGAAAGTAGTAGCAAAGTATAAAAACAAATCAGTTAACCAATATCCAGGTTTCATCCTCTGAGTTCATTGAGTTAAGGAAGGGTTCCAGGTGTAACAGAAATAGTGTGTAACCAATAAAGCTAAGATTCTACTTTATTTGGCAGTTGCTGAATAGTTTCTAATTGGTGATAGGTAATTCAACAGTGGTATATTCAGGCAGACTGAAATAAATGTAGACTGAAGAATTACCTAGATAAAGATCTGTATAAAAGACCTAGCACGGATTAAAAAATAAAAAAGTATTAGGTACTTCATTATTTATTTAACAGCAATACACTGGAATATAGTGAGATTTTTCCTCACGCTTCAGGTGCTCTTAACAGAGGTAACTTCTGGGAAGCCCAATCATGAGACACAGATCCAGGAAAACACTATTGGCAAGTATGTCTCTTTGGCTCTTTGCATCAATCAGGGCAGGCTAAAACAGGCTTCTGAAGAGAACTGAAAAATGTTAGAAGAAGGGTAGAATGCAGACTACCAGTGGATAGTATTAGAGCAGGGAAGTCAGAAAAACCACAATCTTGTCCCAAGTTGTAACCACTCCTTTGAGGCATGTATAGAAAACAGACATATGCATCACACATGCTGATCTTAAGGATACTAAACAAATGCATGTGTGTAAACCCAAACACCTACTGAGCTTTCTTCTGCGTGTATGTGCAGTGCTAGTAACTTATGATGAGTTCACTGCCGAACTGCAATATTTGAAATAGCTTTTACCTTAGGGAAGAAAATGGTGTGTCTGTGTGCGTGAGTGCGCGCATGCATATGTGTGTGTACAAGAGGGGGAGAGAGAAGCAGTAGATAGCTGGCTTACTCTGAGAGTAGGATTGCCACATAAATTACAGAACACTTAATTAAATTTTGCTAGATTCTATCTTGTCCTGGATTTGTGAGAGTGAAGATGAGGAGA
>PVKU01015083.1:0-19763 GCA_004027475.1 Anoura caudifer | reverse complement strand
CATGCAGCACTTAAAATTTTCTTTACTCCTGAAATACCAAGGGCATCTTGTGGCTGCTGTCTCCACTCAGCCTCTGTACTTCTAACTGTAATTTGTTTGAGACTAAAGCTCCCAGCAGCGATCTGCATCCACAGGCCCAGGAAGCCCAGGATTAGAGGAGTGGGTCCCGGCTGCAGAGGCCATACCTGACCCTTAGCCTGACCCCACTCCAACCCCCACCCCTGGCAGATCACTAATTTCTTTACAGGCCAAAGAAGATAAACACATTTATTGATGGTTCAGCTCCAGGCTGAATGGCACAGAAAACTCCTATTCATGTTCATGCACTTAACCTGTGTCCCTTCTGGGAATGATCCACGATGAGCCAACTGGACTGGGGCAAGGGGGCTGGAGAAAGGTCTGCTGTGCCCTTTTCCACCACTTAAAAAGGCTTTACAAATAGGAGTGATGCATGCAATTTTTTGGAATTAGGAAATACAGATAAGTAGGAAGGAAAATAATAATTGTTTATAATCTCCCCTACCACCCTGCAGTGGTCACTATTCATGTTCTAATGCATTTCTTCCAGGCTTTTTTTCCATATAGATAAAAGAACATATGTTTTATTGAGAGAGACCTGAGACAGTATTATTGTATTCTTTTCATATATGATTAAATTATAAATATTTCTCTGGGTCACTTTTTTTGAAAATGTGATTTTTAATAGCAGTGTAATAGTCTATTAAATTAATATGCTATAGTTTATGTCCTACTCGTTTTTCAGTTGTTTGCTATTATACACATACATTCTTGTATTAAGTCTTTGTCTGACTGACTTTGGTTGTTTCTGAGAAAAGACTGCTAGAAGTAGAATTGCCAGTTCAAAGGATGCGACATTTGTAAGTTCTTGATTCTTATGGTCAAACAACTTTCCAGAAAGGTGGCACCAGTTTCTGACTCAGCTGTCTTGCATGGACGACCTGCCTCACACCACTTCCTGAAGAGCACAGCCTCTATTGAGGCTGTTATGTGGCACCTGGTAGATCATATTTCCTCATTGCTGCACTTTCTGTCCCCAGCTAGGTGGCAGCCCAACTTGGTGGAGCCCCAATGTGTGAGAGCAGGGTGAGAAGGCTGGGCCAGCCTGAGCCCCTCTGGGCTTCACTTCCCCATCTTCCAGAAGGAAGAATAAATTTCTGATGCCTCCTCAGATGACTGCAAGGATCAGATGCCAGGGCAGACACAATGCTTGGCCTTTTCCCTTTACCCCTGGCTTCTTGACACTTCTTTCGCATATGGGGGAAGGTGTGGGGTACTGAAAACCCCATCAGTGCTCCCTGCCTGCATGTGTAGGTCTGTGTGCTGACAGATAGGGGGAGGGGCCTCACCCATCAGTGGGTGATACCCACTTCTCCACCCTCCCTGGGCATTGGACCTCTACCATTCCACCCTTCAGAGGAGTGATACGTAAGCATGAATCTTAATCTGGACCCAAGAATGACAGCTGATGCCATAAAGGCCCTGCACAGAGGAGGCTTCCTGTCACACATGCTAATACAGCCATGGAAATGCTCAAGGTGGCAAGGACTTGATTTCCAAGGGCTGTCCCAGTGTGCAGAAAGGAGCTTCTTTCACACTTCCATGGAAAATTCTAAAGCTGTTTTATTAGAGAGTCAAGTGGATGGGTTGGGGAGGGATGTTCAAGGAGACTAATCCTAGGCCCAGGTCACAAACGGGGTATAGAACGTCATCACCTTGAACCAGAGGAGATGTTTTTGGTGGCCTCCTTCTCCCTGCAGAGTTAGAGGAAGATCTGGTGGGGGAGTTCCAGTGGGACACAGGATTTAAGTGTTACATTGAATCAGAAAAGAAAGCATAGGTCAGGGAGTGGGGCAAACATCAGAAGTTATGAAGAGAATTCACCAGGATCCCTGAGTGCCCTGCAAGACACTCAGCTAAGCAGGGGAAGGTGGTATTGGAAGGACGCAAGTAAGCTGACTCGCAAGACCAGCTGCATCAGCCTTCCTGGGCTGCCTTTCGGACAAGGCATAGGGGGGGATGCCTAACCCCAAGTGAGAATGTGCCCTTACCTTAGACACAGCTTTCTTCCCAACAGGCTGTGTTCGGGGAGATGTGGGCATGAGCTGAGAAGGGAGGACCTGCTGGCTTTGCCCTTCTCCACCCTGGTTGAAGACCTCCTCCTCTTCTGGACATCTGCTCAGCAGCTGCTCAAAACTGCCATCCAGGAGCTGGGGCAGGGGTTCTTCTTCAATGGAGATGATTCTGTGGAGTGCCCAGGGGAGTGGACCCCCAGCCCCTTGCTTCCTGGTTCCTGGCTCCTCTTCTGTAAGGGGATACCCACTCAGGTCCAGGGAGCTTCTCCTCCTCTGAATGCCAAACCCATCCTTTTCCTCCTCTGATGGGCTATTTTGGATGGGGAAGAAAGAAGAGTGGGAAGAAAACTATAAAATGAATCAATATGGAAGCCACACAGCTTTTCTGACAGATGAAGAAAGGGCACCATGCCTCAGGGGTGGAGATCTCCAGGAAAGGAACTAACAGACCCAGTATTCTTTAGTTCATTCACTCAACATATTTATGTAAGTGCCAGATGATGAGGGTGATGATGGTGCAGGTGATGAAGATTGTGGTGAAGGTGATGATGGTTTACCAAGTACTAAACTAATGTCACCGTCATGAACAAACAAAGTCCCTGTCCTCATGAAATGCTCAGCTTAGTGGAGGGGCTAAAGCCATAATGACACAACCAAATACATGTTTACAAGTTGTAAGAGATGCTGTGATGGAGAAGAAAAGGGAGTGAAGAAAGGAGCATAATGGATCTGGAAATAAAGGGTCCTGGGTGAACAATCAGGTGGTCTCGGCTCTGATTCCAATGCCAGCCCTAACTAACTGTGTCCTCACGTAAAAGACTTTGAGCCTCAGTTTCCTTACCATAAAATGTGACCCACTGCCCTGTTGACCTCACAAATAAGGCAATGCATAAGAAAAGACATGCAAAGCAGCCCCTGGCAATGTGAGAGAGGCAGATTGCTGCTCCGGAGTGCTCCCACTAATCAGATGTCCGAGAGGCAGCTGTCCACTAGAGAACAGGCTTTGAGTCAGAAGGAAGCCAGGCAGGGTAACTCAACCTGCCTCTCCTTATTTCCTCTTTCCCTTTCAGCAACCCTGCAAGTCAGAATCGGGAGGAAGTGGCCTCAGAGCCTAGGTGAATGTCTACTTCCAGAAGCATTTGAACATCAGGAATGAGGAGAAGCAGAAGGCAGTACAGGGATGCTGGGCCACTGCACAGGCTATACTTTCAGAGTTTTGGGGAGCAAAGGCCTCACAGATGCTTCCTGGCACAGGTGTTCCCCTTGGGTCTTTGTGAGCAATTGAAGCTGAGAAATATTTTAAAGGGGACTGAAGTTTTAACAGTGAAGACCTTTAGTCCCAAATTGGTACACACATACCCCTCTGCACACGTGCATACACATGTGTACATATGTGCACCACACATGAAAGTATTAAAGAAATGGATTGGATAGAGTGGTGAGGCGACAGGCCAAAGGAGAAAGAAGGCAGGCATAGGACACGGTACACAGAGAGAGAAGCCTCCTTCAACTTCCCCTCTGAATTACCATATTTATTACCCCTAAGGGCCACCAGGAGGAAGGAAAAAACGCATGTATCGCTTTTCTGAAGTTAAATGCCATTCTGAAAGATAAATTAAGATACATTGTTTGCTCACAAAAATGGTGACTTAGTGTAGGTCCCTTGATAAAAAATAAAGAATTTGTAGCAATTCAAGGGCCTTTCCACTGTTTTACAAGATCAGTTTTTAATACAAGCTGTCTTCTTTCCAACAAATTTCTTTTCTGCTGTAACAAGCCCACTGTTTATCTGCTTTTGAACAAAATTGGTACTCCCACCCACTCTCACTCTGCTCACACACACCAGAGTGCATGTGTGAAAGAGCACGTGTGAGCAAGTGTGGCCACAACAGCATGTGTTCTCAAAGGCCTCACACCCAAAAAAGAAACAGCCACTGAAATGGTCCTGGAAAAAAGCATTTCTTGGAGAAAGCTTTTTATTTGAGAAATTCTCAAGCACCGTTGACATTCTGTAATACCTTTGGCTTAGCATGACTAAGTTTCATTTTGTTTTTCCGACAATGCTGTGTGCCAGCAGTAGACAGCGGTTACCTCGGCCAAAGCCTGTGGTGGAACTCAAGCTCGCAAGTTGTCGCTTACTCGCTTATTGTCTGTTTCCTCCACAGACAGGGTCTATTTTGCTCACTGCTGCATACCCAGCACGCAGTGCAGTATCTTGCACACAGTAGGCACATGATAATAGATATTAATGGGAGGACTCGTGTCTAATTTATCTTTGGAATCTTCATAAAAGTCAAAATAAGGTGTACCACAAAGCAGGCTATCAGCAAATGCTTGTTGAATGAATGAATCAATGACTATATTCAGTTCTGAGGAACCAACAGGCCAACTATTGCACAAATTTAGCTTCCAAATTCTATCTCGCTGTTCAGCTACTTAGAAAGTTATTCATGATGATCAGGCCCAAAACTTGACTCATCAGCTGTCTGACATCCCAGAGTCACCTCCCTTTGCCTGTCTATTTATTTCACGTTTCCTGTCCTCAGTGTATTCTAGATGACAAGTTAGCACACTTTCTCCCCAGATCTAACACTAAGGGATCTGGCCACCTCTACCTCCTCTCTGTGACCATCAACATGAATGGAGTACGTGGCAACAAGAGGAAGAAGAAGGGGACTGCCTCATCTCTCTGAATGAGCAAAAATCCCCTCCTTTGGGGACTCAATCATGTGTTGTCCAACAGAAAAAAAAAAACATGTCATCTTTGAGTTAATTAAATATGAATCATTGAAAGGAATCTGCCAAGCACAGGCCCTATTCTTTTCTGTAAAGGAGTTCAACTATTGGGAATTCCATATGACCCTTTAGTTGTCCTTTAGAGATCAAATGGTCATGTCCCTGTAAAACTGAGCGCATCCATTCTGTTCAAGAGACAACAGGACATTGTCACACTACACCTTCCATCTCTCTCCCTGAGCTCCCTCCCTTGTTCTCTCTCTTCTGCTATCTACAGCTGCTCTTCAGTCCCTCTGTGCAGGCACACATGTGGAAAGGGGGTGCACAGAAAAGACCATGCCCTGTCCTAAGTGCTTGCTCAGCACAGTGCTCTTCCCACTTAGATGTCAGGACAAGAAGGACTATGTCCTCCAAGATCCCAGGGCAGTGAGCACAGCTGACCCAGGCTTCCCCACCAGGGCTGTTTCTTGAGGGCCAATCTGCGCTCAGCATGGGCTAAGGCCTGCTTCCAGTGAGCCCAAGACCAACAAACAGATAATGTATGACCAAAGAGAGGATGACTTACCTTCTAAGAATCCCTCCGCTGTCCACATATTTGCCTATCACAGAGCCAGACCTCTGTTTCCTGCTTGCCTTGGAAGCAGCTGTGTTTGCTTTGGCTGCCTTATCTTTCTGTAGAAACACAAATGGTCCTCAGATCCATGCATGCTCATTGGTCCTAGTGTTTGAGCAGAAAGTGCTCAACTTTCCCACCTCATAGGTCAGGCTCTAAACAAACTCTGAAATTAGCAAGCTATGTTCTGGTCTCCCAGCCAGCATTCACCTGCACTTCCCTTTTGGTATCACTTCTTATCAGAATTCCTCCATGTCCTGTCTAATAATCTAACTCAATGAACCAACACACAGTTTAGAGCCTGAGGTCCATGATATTGTTCTTCACAGGACTATTGATAATTTGCAAGAAGACAAGAAGAGATAAATGTGGAATGCATAGGGAAAATGTTTATGAACAGAAAATACTGTGCCTCTTTAAATCACACTCTCCTGTGTGGCTCCAGATCCTTTTTTTTTTTCCAAACCGTCAGATATGATAAAGAGAACAGCCCAGAGGATCAATTAACCCAGTACCCTGTCCACAGCTACTAAGTTAGCATAAGGTACTTCAAACCTTTGGTGGACGTAGACTGGGAGTGGATAAATTGCTCACACATGGGTAACAGAGAGCCTGGGTGGGGTGGGGGCTTATACCCACTCTGCCAATGCTCCCTAACAGATGTCTTCCAGAAGATGAGAGGGAGTTAGATCACAGGAAGAATCTCTCATGAACGTGCTGTCCCCATGATTCCCAGTGATCCTTAAGGGGGGTTGGCAGGGCTCTCAGGGCCCCTGAGGGTATGCCTATAATGATTCCAAATTAATCTTTAATTATTATCCAGCATGAACATGATTTTATCCCTTTCTTCTATTCCCCACAAGGGACCTTAAGTCCATTCCCTTTTCAATGCAAAATGTGTTTGGCAGGTGAGGGGAAGCAAATTCAAAGGATTAGGATGACATTTGGTTGGAAGTTTAAAAATAAATTCAGTATTACTTCTAAAACAATCCTAACCATTATCACCATCAAACAAACATGTAGGCTGGAGCCTTGCTCTAATAGTACACACAGGTGGGCAGCAGAGATGCTTGCTGCCAGTCAGGGATAGAAAATAAATGGTGGAAAAAGGCCCCCCAGGGATCTGTAGTCATAAAGCAGGGTGTACCTCTTTCAGGGCAAACCAGCTGCCTCTGGCTGACTCCATTTAGGCTACTGCTCAGCTAAGGGTTCAGTGCAAGGCCTCTTTTCAAGAGTTTTTCTCAAAATCCTTACAATATAAAAAAAGGATAGGGATTCCCTTTCCTCACATGGTAGTTGGAGTCATGGTCCAAAGAGGCGAATGACTTGCCAAGGACACACATGAAATTCATGGCGCGATCATTCCAATAATTAAAACCTCATACCAATCAGTCTGGCTCCCATTTTTCTTCCCTTCGAGCATCCAACCAATACTGTCTAAAAGGGGAAAATGTAGGGGAACGTGGGATCATAGATTTGTTTAATGCTGCCCAACCAGAAGAGCTTTAAATAAGCATAGGATATCGTGCTATTTGGGAAAGTACGTAGTGTGGAGCTCAGGTTTGGAGGAGCATGGGTCCCCACAGGGTAAAAAAATTAGACATGAAATCAACTATGTAAATTATAAGGTATACATTCTGAGCTTGTTCTATGACAACATAAAAATGCAACTTTTTCATCAAGAGATCAAAATTTTAATGAAGAATAAAAGTGCAAGCATTTTGATTGAAAACTGACCATGACATTTCAACTGTGCCATCTCATGGAGAGAACTACCATTTCTGTGCCCAAGACATGTGTGCCCCTCCCAGATATTTCTGTCTCATTTTGCCAAGAGGGACATGTGTGACTTCATGGAAAATTAACACACTGTTACCCAGGAGGCCACCCTGCATTTTTATTATTTTCAAAAAAGCATATGCCATGGTCCTGCCCATATGGGAAAGAGCAACCAGACCCTGAGCCTCAGGACATTCCTGGCCAGTTCTGGCTCAGGTTCTGGCTGCCACAGGGCCAAAGTCCTTGTGTTTCCCCAGGAGAAGGGGATACTGGGCACTTACCTGAAAACGTATGTCCCTTTCATCCTGAAGGTGCTTGTTCCTTTCCCTGCAATGGAAAAGGAGAATCTATTCAAACATGGAGTCTGGGGTAGATAGAGCCAATAGCAGCCAGTTTGCCATTTGGGTGGGTACAGAGGAAGGCTTGGTGTGGAAGGCCCAGGGAGTAGGTGGAACCTCTTTCCTTAGTGATTGTGGTTCATGCAGGGGACAGTCTGTGTGTAAATCAGCTCAGAGGAAGTGGGACAGAGAGAATGGGCTAGTGGTACCCGTAGCCCTTCACATCAAGAACTGGTCTATACTATCACCAAAAGAACCCTCCCCAGAGGATGATGAGGAGCTCCAGCTGCACCTGTAAGTTGCTTGAGGGCCTGTATGCCCTCTCTAAACCATTCATTCATGACTACACCCACTCAACTAGTGTGTTTTGGGCACGACTACGTGCCAGGCCCTGTTGTAGCTGTCAAGGTTACATTGATGAACAAAGAAAGAAGTTCCTGCCCTCAGAGTATTTGTACTTTAGTGCAGACATAATCTCTGCCGAGAAAAATAAAGTGGGAATATGAAACTAAGCATGCCAGAGGGTGGAGTGGTGCTTCAGCAGAGAGGTCAGGGGAGCCTCACGGAGAACACAACATCTGAGCAGAGACTGAAAGGCAGGGAGAGAGCTCTGTAGGCATTTGGGGGAAGAGCACTGCAGGCAGAGGGGCCTGCAAGGGCTGAGACTGGGGCTGGGGTACACCTGGTATGTGTGAGGAAGAGAAGGAAGGGCAGTAGAGTGCTTGGATAGAAAGCAGTAAGAGACAAGGTCAGAGAAAAGATGGGGTGGAGGGGACCATTCATGACCTGTGGGCCATCGTGAGAACTTCAATTTTATTCCAAATGAGAGATGAGGCCATGGGGGGGTGTGGGCGTGAGGTGGCAGAGAAGCATCCTGAACTGACTAGGTTTTCAAAGAAGCCCTATAGGTGGTGTGCTAAAAATGGATTGCTGGGGACAAGGGTGAGGCCCTGAGAACTAGCCAATATTTCAAGCACCATGTTGATCATTGGCTCTACTTTCCAATGTGGAATGTGGTAGAAAAAGCCTGACTAGTGGGTGAGAATGTGAGGAAAGGAAATGGAGACAGTGACTATAAGTGCAAATGATTCTTTTGAAAGTTTTGTTGAAAGTGATTAAAGAAATGGAAAGCAGCTGGATAGGGAGGGGAGGATAAGAGATACCATGTAAGAGATACTATAATACATTTATAGGTTTTGTCAAAGGGAGGGCACAGCTGTGGTCAGACCGTCATCATTATAACATGACCATTTACTGGACATGGACTGTGGGCAGGCACTCTACTAAGTGTGCTGCTCACCACAAGCATAGATCTAAAACAGGTTGGACTAACAACCTCAATTTGCCTGTCTGCAGAATGTGCAGAATGTGCTGGGGTTGTTCTGTACCAGCCATGTGCATCTGACTAGCAGGCAGGCACACAGCCAGGGCCTTCAGAACAAGTTGGGAAGGACGAGGAAGGTATCTTATAAGCTCTGAGAACGGCAAAGGGAGCTTCACATGCCGGAAGGACACTCCCTCTGTTCAGGCAGTGATGTTTGCAGCCCTGCACCTGGGTGAGTACTCAGGGAGCCCTGGGGAGCCCCATCTTCATCAGACAGTTTGCTGTTGTGCTTTGTGTAGCTATCTCCATGCAGAAGCTTCAATATGTAAGGAATGTTAGACTCTTGTGTGGATTTCCAGTCACATCACTCCCCTGTTGTGATTGCCACTCAGGTAATGAGGGCAGTGCTGAGTTCTGAGCTAGATCCAGCTGCAAAGTATATGTTCCTGACTCAGTGCCCTGAAAACACTTCCATTTGCTCAATTTCCCTCAGGAGGCCGGTCCCCTTCTCACCCAGTCACATCCCAGCCATTGTCCCGATTCCACCACCACCCCTCTCCACATTCACTACTCTCCCCACCACACCCTACTCCCAATTTTGTCTCCTCAATTTCTGTTTCCCCATTGCCCTGGGTCACTAGCTGGTGAATTCTCTGTGGAGGAAAAAATCTGCTCTGGGGCCTCCCCTTCCACATCTTGGCTTTCTCTGGCCCTTAGAGCTTAAGCTTGTTAACCACACAGTAGGTCCAGGCATGTGAGTCTGTCAAATGCTGGTCTCCACTAAAAAGACCTAAGCAGCTGTAGAGTGCTGCCTTGTCACTCCCCTCTGTTCATCTGTCTTGAATCTGCCCTTTTCTTTTTTCTAAGTACAATAGAAAAAAGGGGGTAAACAAACAAAAACTTGTTCTTGGACATCTTGTTCTCTTCCTTTCACTAAAGCCTTCCTAAGAATCAACATCTCTCAAATGGAGGAGAATTTGGCCACCTAAGTACCCCTTTCATCTCCCCAGCCTTTGGGGGCCTGTTTGAATCATGCACTGAGTGTGGTGAGTCTGAAATGCATTCAGTTTGAAGCACTTTTCAATTTGGTAGCACCATGGATGTCAGACACAGTGACCTTACCTTGTGTTCAAATAAAAAAACAAAAACTTCATAACTTAAGTGTTTCAAAACCACCTGAACTTTATAAATCAGAACCCAAAGTCCTGCTTTATCACCATTCCCCAGGAGGTGTTTGGCAGGTAGAAGGTACAGTTGCTTAGAAACCTCACTGGCAAAACTGAAACGCTATCTTTCCCCACACAGGTTTGGTGGGTTTGCTTTTTTGGCACATTCCAGACCAATGAGCTCTGAATTTACAATGAGTTTTAGCAGGCTAAGGAAACAACTTTCTCGATGCTTTGTTTCAACTCATTTTCAGGCAGACCTTGGAGATTGCAGACCATGGCAATAAAGCAAATGTCACCATAAGGCAAGTCACATGAATTCTTTGGTTTCCCAGTACATATAAAAGTAATGTTTGTTCTACACTGTAGTTTATTACGAATGTAATAGCATGATGTCTAAAAAATGTACAAACTTTAATTTAAAAATATTTTTTTTGCTAAAAAATGCCACAAAACACCTGAGACTTTGGAGAAAATGGGGCCAATAGACTTACTGAATGCAGAGTTACCACAAACCTTCAATTGGTGAAAGAAAGAAAGAAAGAAAGAAAGAAAGAAAGAAAGAAAGAAAGAAAGAAAAGCAGTATCCACAAAGTACATTTAAGTGAAACAGAATTAAACGAGGTATGCCTGTATTCATTCAACCAACATTAATGGTAGGGCAGGATAAAGAGAATCAGCTGGATGTGGATCTCAAGTCTGCCTCTGCCTGTAAGCAGCTGTGTCACTTTTGGTAAATTATCTCATTTCTCTAATATCAACTTCCTCATCAGTTAACTCCTGTATTAACAACTGCCCTACTTTCCTATGTTTTTCATCCTTGAAGATGAAAGGGTACTCCAGCCATCTGAACAATATGTTAAGGACAGGGAAATGAGGGTGTTGTCTCAATAGCTATGTTTTTCCAGCATTTAGGCAGGGAAGACTCAGATTGGCCCTGCTTCCTGAGGTGTCCGGGACATGCTCTCAGAGTGCATCGAGTGCTGACCCACTTGAGGAAATCCAGCTGCTTCAGGAACCCCAACTTCTCCGGCTGCAGACTCTCTGTCACACAGTACACTTCTCTGAGCAGGAGGCAAACAGCAGTGATGAGTGACTGTTCTGGGGGTGTGAGCTATTGGGTATGAGGTACTGTGCTGAGGTTGGATGCCCATGATCCCTCACACCAGCAGGCAGTGCCCTGCACTGGGGACAGAGGGGTTACAGGAATATGCCCTTCCTCAGAGAGCACCTGCCACATTCAAGTGCTCACAGCCACGATCTCAGTCATCCCAGACACTCTGTTTGGAAAGTAAAATTATCCCCAGCTTACAGACACAGTTGAAGAAGTTGGACAACTCTTCCAGCTCATGCAAACAATCCAGCGTCCTAATCAACACCTCCTAGCCCCAAACCCGCTCATTCCGCAGCCACCCACACACCACCTGTAAACACAACTCTATGACAACTGCACTGTTCTCTGAGGCTCCAAATGGCTCTGCAACCCACAGTTCAGGGAATTAGAATCAAAACTCTTCTCCAGTCTGGACTTGGAGGGTGAGAACAGAACTGGTATTCTTTTTCCCTGGATGCTCTCAAGGAATCATTTTCCTGCCTCACCTTCCCCCAAGTCTCCAATCTGTTCCAAGATATCTGGAATTCCACAAGTGGTCACTCATTTCTCCAACTTAAGATTTCTTATCTCTAGCTATAAAGCAGGGATTTAATGCATCCATTGTAATCAGTCATTTATACCACAGTGTGAACATGTCAATCATAACCTCATCAGTTTTGAGGAAGGGAGAGGAAAGCCGAGAGTCACATGGGGTAGCTGGAGGGCAACTTAGCAAGGTAGGGGTGTGTGTCCAGTTTGTTTATATCTATATACACACTTCAGGGCCTTGCATGCAGGCAGAGGTCACAAGTAGCAGCAGGAAGAAAGAAAGGAGAGCTGGGGAGGGGAGAAGGAAGGAAGGGCTGGAGGGAAGGGGGGAGGGAGGGAGGGAGGAAGGGGTAAGGTGGAGAGGTAGTCAACACCACTCAGAAAGAAATAGGAGAGAAAGCAGAATTGAGTGATACCGTAAAATAAGCTTTGATTAATGCCACAATTTTATCTCCATCCTTTCTTCTGTGCTCTACACCGTGGTCCATGCAATGGATCCAAAGTTCCACATTTCCAAACCACAGCACAGCATTTAGCGTAAGGAGCATCTTATAGCCTGATAAATTTGTCACTTTCCGTGAGGGCACCTGGACAGTGCACACACCAGGCTGGACAAGGACAGTCACCCCTCTGCCACCCTGTCAATGCCATTATTGAGCTAGTGAAAATAGAACCTGCTTGCTGGGTGGATTTTTTCCCATTTATAGAATAATTATAAAGTCAATTTACAACAATAAAAGACTGAATCAAATTTTAAGTCCGCTACAGACAATCCTAATTAAGCAACAAAACTTCTCTGGCTCCCACAGTGCTGCAAATTCCTAAAATTTTATTACAAATTATATTTAATTCCATCTTGAGGGAAAACAATGTACTTCACATTATCCAAACTGGGTCCCCAAACCCCTGTCTAGGATTCTGTTCTGGTTAGCAGAGTTAGAGCTGCTATCAGCTTCCTCTGTGCCCAGGGAACCAAGCTTGGCTGGCCCCTCTTTGTGTGGCCCCCAACCCCAGTCCTGCTTCTCTCTGGGGGCAGCAGGGAGCACACAGATTTGCCCCCTGCTAAGGAAAACTACTCATTGGAGATCTCTGGTCTGGGTGTTCACAGGGTGTTTGACTGGGAGCCAATTCCTAAATGATGAGGTGTTCCAGGTCTCCTCTGGCCCTGTTTTCACAGAAACCAGCTGACCCTTGGAGATGTATGAACACACACACACACAAACACCGATATATTATATTACCTGTTGATACAAATACACATCTGTCCATTTGTCTAGTAAACATACATTCAGTTGGATGGATACAGATAGATGATATATAGCTGACCCTTGAACAGTCCCCCATGCAGTTGAAAATCCATATAATTGAAGTTGGCCCTCCACTCATATAGATTTCCACAAGCCAAGGATAGAAAACACAGCTGACCCTTGGCCAATGTGGGTTTGAACTGCTTGGATCCACTTATACAGGCTAAGTGGACCCACGCAGTGCGAACTCACGTTGTTCAAGAGTGAACTGTGTATGTAGACAAATAGACACACATACTCAGGTTGTTTTATGTTAACAAAAAGGAAAGCTTTTCTGGGGAAAAGATGATGCTTGGATATTTGACAAAATGACCTTGAAAGTCCTTCTAACCTAGACATTCTAAAAGTTTATATTAGTAATATGTGAACTAAAAGGAAGAGAACTTGCCCTTTTTCATTGGAGTGGTTGGTGAGAAGTTTATGGTTGCCTTTAGGGAGCTGCTGTTGGTCTTGATTTTAGGAGATGGATGAGCTGTGGAGCATGCTCCAAAAGATATTGCCCAGTGAAAAATGCAGGCGAATGCAGAGTAATGTGCTACCATTTTGTAAATGAAAATTGTGTGTGTGCACTTGCACTTGTATTTGCATATGCACAGAATACTCTGGAAGGATCCACCAGAACCTGGGACTGGTGGCCTTGGGGTGGCTGGAGGCCAGGTGTGATGGGGCAGGGGTGGGGGCAAACTTCTTTGTAAGTGTATATCCTTTTGCGTACATCTATTTGAATTTTGTGCCCTGTCCTAAACTACCCCAAATAAAACATAATAAATTAAATAAACAGAGAGGTGCTGCTTTTTAGCTGACCTTCATCTTTATAATGTCTTTCCTGCTTGATTGTTCTTTATCTTATTTTAAAATCTAATTCTCCTTCCTTGAACAAGTTCAGAGATTGGGAAAATTAATTTGTCCATTCAGAATTCTAGCTGCTAAGTGATAAGTCCATTTATCTCTGAACCTTACCCTTTCCCCTCCCAGCTGCTCCAAAATGGCATTGGCCCCAAGACATTGTCAGGAGAAGCAGAGAACATCAGAGCTAGGCTCTGTCCTGTTTTCTGACATTAACTAGCTGTATTGCTTTAGGTCAGTCACTATACCTCTCTGAGCCTGTTTCCCATTTATAAAATGAGAGATGGATTAGAGTATAAAGGTCCTATTAGTACTGTGGGTCTGGGGCTTAGTTCTACAGAGAAGAAGCTAAGGGTCTCACTCCCTTCTCTCCTGACTTCCCTGAACAGGACAGCACATGCTTTCCTGGGCTCCACATGCTTTCTGACTGTACAGGACATTGCCAGCTTCTCTAAAACAAGCAGTGGAAATAAACAGTTTCTGGAATCATCGATCTCTTCCTCCTAACCCTCTTTCCTTCTTTTTAAATTCCCAACCTCTGGAGATTGTATCTCTGGCTTGGCTAATTAAGAGAAGTCTTCAGGTGTAAATGTACCATAATTTTTTGATCCATTCATTTACTGATGGACACCTAGATTGCTTCCAACACTTGGCTATTGTAAATTGTGCTGCTATGAATATTGGGGTGCATAGGTTCTTTTGGATTGGTGTTTCAGGGTTCCTAGGATATAATCCTAGCAGTTGAACTGCTGGGTCAAAAGGTAGGTCCATTTTTAGTTTTCTTAGAAAATTCCATACTGCTTTCCATAGTGGTTGTACCAGTCTGCAATCCCACCAACAGTGCACTAGGGTCCCCTTTTCTCCACAACCTCTCCTGGGATGGGAGTAGAAGACAGAAAACTGTACAAGAACAACAACTAAAAAAAAAGAAAAAAAAAGTCTTCAGGAAAATTTGAATCCTCATGTTGTGATTTGTTATTCCATGCTGGATGCTCATTTCCATTTGCTATTCTAATGCATGTGCCTTCAGATGTTTGTTGCTTTTAGAACTTGATTGAATTTTAAGAGCCTGAATCTTTAATTATGTTTGTAAAGTTAAATGTCTTACCTTGTTTGACCTATTCTCAATGAGGAGGAACTGATTTTGCTTATTTACAATGAAATATACTGTCCCTCCACTGCTCATCCAAGAATTGGAATGGAGGGGTTTTGTTTTATATCAGCTATTTGGATATATATATATATATATATATATATATATATATATATATATATTTAACTGGAAATATCTTACTAGGGTAAAACTTTAAATCCCAATACATCCTAGGCAATCAATCTCACACAGTACAAGACATCACACATGAGCCAGACAGCAGGGCATTTATTTGATTTAGAACAATGGACCAAGATTTTGCCAACAGCCAGAGAGACCGAGGGAGGACTTTCACTATTGAAAAGGAGAGTGAACATATGTATGACACCAAGCATTAGTGAGTAATGATGACCTTTCCTCTGAAATCAGACTTTTCATCTTACCCAGCACAGGACCAGGCACACAAAAAAATTTTCAGAATGCATGGATAAATAAATGAATGAGTATGTGAACAAATGAGTGAGTGAACGATGGCCAGTCCATGCCTATATAAATATTTTTTAGCTGGCTCAGTACTCCCTAGGAGGAGTCAGGAAGATGTACCTAGCTCTAAGCATCACAGCTACTGAAAATCTCTGAACCTCAGTTTTCTCATCTATAAACCAAAGTGGATCATAAGAGACCCTGTCACATCAGGATTCTGTAAAGTCATATGTAATGACCTTCTGTAATGTTGAATTATTGACATAACTGAGGTATATTAAATGCCTAGCACAGTACCTGGCACAGAGTAATTTTCAATAAATATTTGCTAAACAATAAACACATAAATACATGGGGAAATGAATGAATAAATAAATGAGTGAGATTCCTCTCCCTGGGTCTCAGAGTATATTTGGTCTCAACAAGATAACACTCCTACAACAAGATAAATGTTGATATTCCTCAGCAACGTCTCTTGTTTAACATACAGACCGGCATCCTGATTCTTCTCAGGAATGCCTCTGACTCACAAACTGACCCCCATGGCTGGGCACCAAAAGCAGTTCACTAGCAAACCCAGCCCTGTGAGATGTGGGGTTCCCCCCACGGGGCCCACAGAGTTGGAGTGAAGACTCCAGGGCATAATCACATGCCCCATCCAGTTATGTCAGCCTAAGAAGTTTTTGGGCATCACTCTTGTCCACTTTGTTCTCCCAGGGCTCTAAATTACGACAGTCATGTTCGGTCTGTCCACTCATTCAGCATTTTCTCACAGACTGCAATATATCTGTTGGTTGGATAATATGTCTTACTGATCACATGATAAATTTTCTGAGAACAGAGCCGGATATTTCTTACTATCCTAGGTTATGCTTAGCACAGCGCCAGTCTGCTTAATGGTCCCAGAATCCTAGATGAGATCTCAGGGAGCAAGGAGACCAATTCCCATTTTATAGGCAAGAGGTCAGGGTCTCTGTCAAAGAGGGGAGACAGCACACTCACCACAAGGAGGGGCTAGAGAGCAGAAAGGGGTACAGAAGGCCAGACTCATCTCTTTGTCCTGCTGGAGTTTGCAGGCCTCTGGCTGGAGGCTCTCCAGCTGCTGCTGGGCACCCTGCAGCTCCTGGGAGGTCCACTCCAGCTCCTGGGCCAGCTCCTGGTTGGTCAGTTTCAGCTTTGCATTCTCAGCCTTGGTTTCATGCGTGTCATTATGCAGGGCCGTGCACTGACTTTCCAGTTGGAAAGGAATGGGGACAGAGAGGCATGGTGAGCAAGCACCATTGTCAGGCTGGCCTGCCTGGCCTCACCCAGCTTTCTCTACTTGGTGGGCAGGGACCATCACTGTTCTCCTCACTGCCCCCAAGCCTCCATATGCATTGTCTTAGTCTTTTATTCACATGTATATACTTCAAGAGGCAGGAGAAACTTCCAATACATATCTCATCTCCCCACTGTCTCCACAGGGCTACTAGGAGGGGAAATTCCATATCCATCTGCATCTCTCATCTTAATGATGATGATGATGATCATCATCTCATCAATGGTCTCAACAATAGTCTCAACAATGGTCATTTCTTCAATGGCCTGGGGATCTACTGTAAATCCTCCCTATTGTCCTTTAAGCTAATTTCTTCTCTTTGGCCGTCCATGGAATGGAGAACAGCCAGGGGGCATCCTTTTAAAAACATCCTTAGAATTTTGAAGATTGAGAATAACTCCATCTATTACCTTTCCTTCCCTTCTCTCAGCTATATAAGTTCAATTCCTTTAATCTACAGAAGTCTTGTATGGTAGCCAGAAATGCTGAAAATTCATAAGAAATAGCTAAAACAAGTCAAACCAATGTTTGACCCTTTCTCATGTTCCCAAAGCAAACTGAAAACCTGCATGTGTATAACTGCAGTTTTTCTCGGCTGGTTATTATGCTTTGCAGAGCTTCCAACCCTCTCATTAGAGGAAGCATCAAACCAAGGCAAATTTATTATAATAAATTTAGTTTAATGAATGTGGCCAGTGAGGGGAGGAGGAAGAAACAATGAGGAATTTTGTGTGATTCTCAAGAGGCTCCTGTGTAATCTGGTAAGCATACAGTAATTAAATTGAGTGGCTATCATTCATGTGAAGGATAAATCTAATTGGTAAGGACTTGATGCATAATAGTGGGGAGGAGAAAGAGTAGGAGAAGCAAAGTATGGCTGTGGAAGGGGGATGGGAAGGCACCTGGCAGTTCCTGGAATTGAAATCATCTTGTTGCAGAAGAAAGAAACCAAAATCCATGGATTGGGTAGCAGCAGGAGGGAAGCAGTCTTCAGCTTTAGCATGAGGTGTCTTCAAGTGTATTTTAATATGTTGCTAAAAATAGCCCTCTCTATTCAAACAGAAGCAATGTGTCTGGGTCTGTCCAGGGCTGGATTCCTTCCAGCAGAAGAAAAAACAGGAGGACAAGTAGCATTCTGTCCTCACTCCCATCAGCCCTTGCTTCGGAGAGGAGGCTGTGAGCCTGAGGTCTGCTAAGGTAATGAATCTTCCTGAGGTCATTAGCCAGGCATTCCCAGCCATAGTGGATGGACACTGCCCTGCACAGGGCACCACCCAACATGCCTGCTGGGGGCTCAGGTGCATCAGAGGAGCGTGTGGTGCCTGCGCCCATCCTGCAGAATGATGGAACAGTCACAAAGGAGGCTGATGAACCTCAAAAGGGGGAAGATGGGGAAGGAAAATTTGACCTCTGAAGAGCCCCTTCCAGCTGGAGAAATCCATGACCATCCTGGTGGGAAGACTTTACTGTCTGCAGCATCCTCCAAAGTACCAGTGACTGTGTCCCTTGTACCTCAGCATTCCCCTCTTCTCTTGTACAGCAGGCAGGAAACAAGTGAATGTTTGGGCATTTGGGTGGCTTCTGGGCATAATTATATGACCATGCCTGCCGATACTTCAAGGGAGAATTCCTAGCAACTTCTCAAGTTAAATACCTGGCCATGGAGAAGTAAAGGCTTTATCTTGGGACCATCTGTGATTTCATATGCTACCTTTATACAATGAAATGGTTCTCAGACTGAAAAGAGATGTCCTTAAATGAATGGCAGGGACAGTGGGCATTAGCCACAGCACAGGGTGTGGTGAGACCAGGCGGGTGAGGGCACAGACAGGAGCCTACCCATTTCTGCTTCTGGACAAGCTGCTCTAGCTCCTGCTCCTTAGACAACAGCTTCTGTTCCAGCTCCCGACTGCAGGCCTGAAACCTCTCCGTGTCCTGCCAAGCCAGACAAGGGGACATGTGAGGCCTAAAAGCACCTGGGATGGTGATTTTTTTCCCACCTTGAACCTACTTCAACAGCAGGTCCTGCCCATCCCTTTGGACTTTGGAGTCCTCTCTGCAACATTCCAGGGCGCCAGTGACCTGCCTGCTGGTTGGTGCAGCCTGATGAGACTGAGATTGCAGGTGCTTAGTGCGGCTTAACTGGGACCACGCACCGCCCCCCCCCCTCAAAAAAAAAAAGGCAGTATTCGTAAGCAGGGTACTGAACTGGTAGAAGAGAATGGGAGCCTGAGGTCAAATCTCAGGCTCAGTCTCCTCATCTGCAAATTGGAGGGTAGATCATCCTTCCAACTTGGATATTCTGTTCCTTGTTGGGCTCTGTCATTTAATCCCACAAATGGCACTCACTCTTGAAACACAGGGTATCACTTCTTGTGGGTGTAGGTCCTTCCTGTTTTCCCACCTGACTGAGGTTTTCCAGGCCTTCTGATGAATCTGTCCTGATGCTCCACAGCCCCTTCCTTTCTACCTCAGATCTGAGCCTCCTCACTCAGGGATGCAGAGGCCCTGCTGATGCAGGTGCCAAGGGACCTGGTTGTAGGATGAAAGAGGAATGTGTGGAGATTGTCAGGATGCCTGACACTCTCAACAGAACCTGGTATGGTGTAAGGACCCTGAGCTGGGTGTCCGGAGACTTGAGTTCCAGCCCTGGCCTTGCCCACCTAGTTTGCTTCATTCTTCTAGATCATGGCATTTTTGTTCCTAGAATAGAAACAAAAATATCCATGCCACATGTAGCACTCTACTCGCTTGAGGGCAGAACAGTTGCAAACCATGCAGGAAGAGAAGAAACCATTATCACTTCCATGTAGCTCATTGCAGGAACCTTGGGTTCCCTGCCATAGGGAACAACACCTTTCCAAGGAGGACAGCCCTGAGCAGCTAGCAGGTTGGGTATGACAGTGCGGCAGCAAAGTGGGAAATGCAACTGCTCTTGGGGCTGAGGCCTTTGGACACCTCCGTTCAGAGGCTCAGGGTACTTTCTGGGTTCATTGTTTGCAGTTGCTGTCTGGTTCCTCTTCCC
>PVKU01015082.1:0-19753 GCA_004027475.1 Anoura caudifer | reverse complement strand
TGCATCTTTCTTCATTTCACTTATTGTAGCCTTCATTTTTTCATCTAATTTGTGAGCAAAATCAACCAATTCTGTAAGTATCCTGATTACCAGGGTTTTGAATTGTGCATCTGATAGGTTGGCAATCTCTTCATCGCTTAGATAAATTGGCTCTGGGGCTTTGATTTGTTCTCCAGTTTGAGCCATTTTCATTTCTGGGTTTTTTTGTTTGTTTGTTTGTTTTGTCTAGTCGCAGCTGTTATGTAGTGAGGGGTGGAGCCTTAGGTGTTCCCCAGGGCAGGACAGCCCAGTTGCCAGTAGTGACGCTGTATGTGGGGGTGGGGTCTGAGAGGAGATAATGGCGGTTGCTCTGCTCACTCTCGGATTCCAGTTCCTTTCACTGCTTCCCCTTTGCCTGGATTATGGGCGCATGAATGTGGGACCACCCGGTCAGCCAGCTGCCTTATGCAGCCTCACTGGTTCTGCACAGTTGCCACCCCGTGCCTGGGGTCTGCTAGTCGCCGCCTGTGCACCTGGGGGCTGCCAGACGCTGCTGCCTGCGTGCCTGTCCGCACCTCCACTTTTTCCTGCCGCAACTCCGCCCCTCTTACCGGTCTGGATGAATCGTTGCTGGACTTCCAAACAGTTTGATTTTCTGAGTTCTGGTTGTTTTCTTGTTTCTAAATCTTTGTTGTACTTAATTTTGGTTGTGAGAAGAGGCACAGTGGGTCTGCCTACGCTTCCATCTTGGCTGGAAGTCTGGAAGTTTATTCTTACCAGCACCGTATCTGAAGGTGCTCAAATTCATCAGCACCTTCAGATAAGAGCCCAGACTGGCTGACACCTTGACTTTGGCCTTGTGGGAAGCTAAGCAGAGTACCCAGCTGAGGTATGTTAGGCTCAGACTTCTGACCTAAGGACACTATGAGACAATAAGTGGGTATTATTTTAAACTGCTGGCTTTGTGGTAATTTATGACAGTGATAGTGTCTCCTTCAGTGCTAACTGGATATGGATGCTTTCTACCTCCTGAGTCAGCCTGCTATAAACAGGGGTCCCTCCCTTGGTCTTTACTTCATATGATATTGTACTCATATCTAAGTTATCCAATTGTTTATTATCCAAGTTACCACAGTCATACTGCTGACTGGTTCAAAATATTCCCTGATAAGCCAAGCATTTGAAAACTTAACCATCTCCATGAAGTATTCAATATTAACTACCATCTAACACTACCTAGTATCAGTCTATCTATTCTTGCTAGTTGACAGTATAATACAAATGCAGTTCAAGTTGCCCAGTAAAATGGCAAATCTTACAAAAGGCAAGGTTTCATAAAATTGGTAAAAGTAACATGGGAGACTTCTCAAATGATGACCTTGCAGAATTAGGCTATTTAACAACGGAGGAAGGAAGAAATCAGCAAGTATGATTGTAGGATGGTAGAGTCACTCTAAAAGACCCTTTTTCCTGTCACTAATGGCTAATTATGTGCCATTAATCAGTACTTTCTGTTCCCCGGGATTAAACTTTGACTTATGCCTCAGTGAATCATCCCTCTTCCTGGGGACTGGGGACAGGTTCTGTCTGCCATGTGGAACAGGTAAGATCTTGAAACATAGGCATACTGTGCAGCTATATGACTTGACTGCCAAATAAAAGCGAAAACTTGCAATAGAATGAGGAAGTTTTCAATGAAAATAAAACATCAACTCACAAAAAATATGAGAAGAAACTCAGATTCAGCTTTCTGTTAGTCTAACCCCAGCTTCAGCCCTAGTTTCTAGTAGAGGGAGTGGAAGAAATGAGTTGAGACCAGTGATTCTGGTTAATACTTTTTAAAAGTAGATTAAGTAGCTTTTATTTTATTCATTCATTCTTTTATCTATTCCATTCATGTTTGTTTTTTTCTTTTTTATTGTGGTAAGAACACTTAACCTGAGATCCATCCTTCTGAGAAATTTTTAAGTGCATAATAAAGTACCATCTACTATAGGCGTGATGTCGCATGGCAGAGTTCTAGAACTTATTTATCTTGAATAAAATATACTCATAGGATATATGTATATAGTTGCATACAAGATACAAGACAACAACTGCACATTTCTCCTCCGCACCCCCAGCCCCTGGCAACCACTGTTCTACTCTCTGTTTCCAAAAGTTGTACTATTTAAACATCTCACATAAGTGGGATTCTGTAGCATTTGTCCTTCTGTAACTGGTTTATTTCCTTAACATGATGTCCTCCAGGTCCCTTCATGTTGTCTCAAGCAGCAGAATTTCCTCCTGTTTTAAGGCTGAATAATATTCTATTCCAATGGAATAATATTCCATTGTCTTTACCCCTTCATCTGGTGATAAACATGTTGGTTGTTTCTGTTTCTTGGCTATTGCAAATTGTGCTGCAGTGAACATGGCGATGCACATATATCTTAGAGATTCTGATTTTAATTCTTTTGTAGATACGTAGTTAATTTTTTATTTCTTAAATTCTTCTGCTGCATGATTTATCACATAAAATTGCTCCCAAGCATCCTCCAAAGTTTTACCCAACCCTGTTTTCTTCTGCTTTTCTGTAGGTAGCAAGCTGGGGTGGGGGAGACAATTACAGGTCTTTTTCTCACTTTTCTTCAGTTTCACATTTACAGTGAGGCCTGAGATGCCTTGCTGCTGTCACTTGAACCTATTGATCTCATTCTCTGAAAAAGAAATGATATAAAGTATATCTGGGGAACAGATTTAACAGTTCCTCTCATATTTCTTAGATGAAGAGGAGGATTGTATCCCTATATTTTTTTCTGGGTACTTAAGTGAATAAGGGTTTTCAGAACTAAGGAATCTTAGTTGGCTGGCAAAATTCATCAAGCAATGGTCATCTACATGTGGGGATAAGAAAGCACCCAAAATACCCAAAGTTAGAAGGTTTTCATGTTTCATCTCTTCCACTTTCAAGGATATTTGATAGTTCTGTGACTCCAGAGGGACTTTTTGGTTCTGATTTCAGTGCCAACTGTAGTGGCAGGCATAGGCCAGGGTCACACCACCTGGGAGAGTTGTCCTAAGAATATTTTTATTTAATTGATGCCCACCTTTCCAAGTAACTGTAAGTTCCCTGAAGTTAGGGATGTGTCTGCCTTGTTCACGTTGTTACTTACCTTCGATGCCTAGTGTTGCCCTGCACATAACAGGGTCTGAATAAAATCTTTTCAATGAGTGAATTATTTTAATAAACTATAGAAGGGCCTTTGAACTCTTTAGTGTAGCCATTTGTAATACCCCTTCATACAGGAATATCATAATAAAAGACAACTGTGGCAGACAGAAGGCTATTGTGCTTTGAGCTGAAAATATTTTTTCCACTTCAGTTAATGAATAAGTTAGATTTTTCCTATAAGAGGTGATTAACCAAGGGAAATAAAATTAGGGATATTAAGAAGAATGAGATGTACTAGATGCGGATGAAGTCCTTTTAATTTTGTGTATTAAACTCAATCAAACTTTGAGTAAATTATATTAATATAAAACATTCTTAACCCTGGCTGGTATGGTTCAGTTGATTGAGTGCTGGCCTGTGAATCAAAGGGTCGCTGGTTTGATTCCCAGTCAGGGCACATGCCTGGGTTGCAGCCAGGTCTCCGGTAGGGGTTGTGTGAGAAGCAAACACGCATTGATGTTTCTCTTGCTCTTTTTCTCCCTCTGTTAATAAATAAATAAAGTCTTTTAAAAATAAAAAGAAAACATTCTTAGAATAATCAAAATTTTACTTCCTTGTATTACTATTTACTTGAAGGCTGCTATTCCTTTCTATGGACCCCATATAAAGTGTCAAAATCTTATGGAATTTATAATCATCTAAATGCTATCATGAGATTTTAGCTACTACACTTGTTGGCTGTGCTAGTCTTTAAGTTAATAAAGGCAACAAACAAAGCAAAATCTGCCTTTACTGGCTGGTTCATGTGAATGAAACCCCAAACGACTGTGACCACTTAGCAGCAACATCTGTGAAGCAGCATCAGTCTGATTTTCAAACTCCTTTTGCTAAAAAATCTCTGTCTTGCCATTTCTCACTGTTTGTCTAAGAATTATTTTTGCCTATGATATCAAGATGACATTAAAATTTCATATGGCTATCAGCAATTTATATGCTTAGTATTGCTGCCCAATCTAAACACTTTCCCTCTTTGGAATTCCTTTTCATCTCATTCAGTCATTTTATAGATAAGCATTCAGAGAATTCTAAATTAAATTTCCTTTTAAAAATAGTTGCACTGTCCAATATTTTTCTTCTATAGTGTTATTAAATGAAAATTGGTATTGGAATATAGGGATATGAGCAAATCAAATGTGTTTTTTTTTAACTTTAGAGTGACTAGCAATCACTAAAGAATTGAACATAAAAATAATGAAACACAGAATCTCTGGAGATGTTCCCTTTTGCTATAAATACCTCATCTTCCTCTCAGTTATAAATTTTATTCATTTTGGCTAAACTTAATAAGGCCTTGATATTATATGTGAAAGATGAAATTATGTAAGTGCCTTTGATAGGGCATGTTGCTTAAGACCAGCCTTCAAGCAGACAGAAACACAGACTCCCTTTATTTATCCTTAATGCGGATTGGCAACTTGTAGTTTGCATTATCTTTCTTTTCTAAGTGGATGGAAAGAATAAAGTGCTTTATGACTTATAAAAATTGAATTGAGTAGGTTTTGAGGGAAAAAAGTATAACTTTTATAAACTGGGGGAAAATAAAAGCTACCATCACATTTTTCTTTGGATGCTTGCTAGGAACCTGCAATTCTCTGTGGTATTTCTAAAGTTGTCACTAACAAGCTTGTTAGAACATCATGTCCTGGTATAATGATAGGACCTTGTCACAGGTTCCTGATCTAGGGAGGGGTGTGTGTGTGTGTGTGTGTGAGAGAGAGAGAGAGAGAGAGAGAGAGAGAGACAGACAGACAGACACCTTGGCTCTTACTCTCAGGCTGCTGTGGAACTCAGTTGTCATTGAGATGTCCAAAAAGAAATTTTCCTGGCACATTAAAAACTATTTTAGGGTCTCACCTAATTTATGAATAAAAATCATCTATATTTTGTTGGTTAGCTGCAAGTAATTTATAGGGTTTATTTATTCAATACATTTATTCATTGCTTTCACATGTTAATAGCTATCCACCCACTGTTCTCTCTGAATTGCATCTTAACAAGGTTATGCTCCTTTTTCTAATTTATTGAACTAGCATGGGATATATTTATATAAAAATTAGCTGCTTAAATACTTCCTTGATGAAAAACATAGCTGTTCTAATTTTATTATGAATTTTAATCAGGGAAAAAATGACTTTTGAAATTTTCTTCTACCTCATTTTATATTGTGTGTGTGTGCCTCTCGGTCTTTATATGATTAGAAATCTTTATGATTTAATTAAATTTTATATAGAAAACATGTGACTAGACAGTAGGAGTTTGTTTGAAAGAAAAACCTTAAGGAAACAGTTAATAAATTAATACGACTAACAGAAGACCTGTTTTCTCTGAAAATAGTAATTCTTCCAGTGCAGTACATCTATTTCATAATAGATACATTCTGGTTTGCTTTTGGTTTAGAAAAAAATCTTCTGAAGTTAATCCTAAAATGCCCTGTGCTTAGTTTCTTTTGATGCAAGGTTCCAAGCCTTTTGGGGATCCACTGTAATTGTTACCAGTCTAACAAGTACCTCTTCATACTACACCCAAAATACCAGTTCCTGAAGATGGTTCTGTGATAAGAGGAACCAAATTTTTGACTTGTGGCTGTTTGAAGATTATAAAAACCTGTGTGCTGGAAGGGAGGTTTCAATATACTACTGGCTCTCAAATGTTAATGTGAAAGAGTATAGAGGAGCTAAAATGCTTTCCTTGATGCTATTAGGGTTCCTGATTGGGCCTGAAAATTAAATTGAAAATGACAGAGTAAAAGGAGATAAAGCATGCAAATTTATTTAATATAAATTTTATGTGATATGGAAGCTTTCATAAGGGAGAAAAACCTCAAAGAATGGTTAAACCTGAATATTTTTATGCTAGGTTTGATGAAAATTAGATATTTGTAGAGGAATGTGATAGGGCAGAGAGCTGAGGTAAGTGTAGTAAACGGGGGGGGGGGGACTTAGGCCAGTTTATTCAGATTCTTCTTGGTGTTCGTCTGTATTGTAGATAAAAATGTTCGTTTCTTCTGAATATAGGAAGCACATCTCTCATTTAAGGACTTTGTGACCTGCTTTTGGGAGAAAGGCAAGAAGTAAGTTAGAGACCGCCCTGCTTATACCAATTCCTCAAATTCCTTCAGCTTAAAATATTCAACATGGGGTGGGGGGGGGGGAAGAAAACTGTACTTGAATAACAATAAAAAAAGAATACAGTGCAAAAAAAATATCCAACATGCCAGCATGTCATATTTGGAGGTGGTGTGTCCCAACCTCATCATTTCACCATTGAGACTTGCCCAAGAGGTTTCATATTCCATCATCTGAGCTAGTATTGTCTCATAATTCATTCAACCAATCTCTCCATTCTGAAATGGTTAGAACAAACTGGAAATTCTGTTTTTGAGTCCAGAGGGCAGTCAGCCAAGAAAATTTCTAGAAGTTGGGCTTGAATCATCTTCCGATGGAGGGAGGGCCAGCAGTGGCAGTCTGGCAGCTGTTCGTGGTCTGTGTTTTTTGCATCTCTGGCAATGTAGTCATGTATTCCGGTGAGCTGCCTAAGTGGCCCACACAACATCAGGCACAGTGTTGTTCGTACATGAGCTGTTGTAATTGAATTAAAAACTAACTGAACTGGCTGGCTGGTGTAGCTCAGTGGATTGAGCACTGGCCTGTGAACTAATGGATTGCAGTTCAATTCCCAGTCAGGGCACATGCCTGGGTTGCAGGCCAGTTCCCGCCAGGGGACACACGAGAGGCAACCATAAATTGATATTTCTCTCCCTCTCTCTCTCTTCTTCCCTTCCCCTCTAAAGGTAAATGAATAAAATGTTAAAAAAATTAAAAATAAAATAAAAACTAACTGAACTGAAAAACCAAATCACCTTTGTTTTCTTCTCCCCTTTTTCCTCTAAGACAGAAAACTGGTGGCGGGAAGAGCTCTGCACTGACATGTCTGTCTGATGTCTGCATCTGGATTTACCTTTGTGTTACATGAGAAATGAGTAGAGAGAGATGAAGTTGAAGACAAGTTGGATGAATTTGAAATAACATGCTGGGCAGTGAGGGGAGAGTTTGCCACCACTTGCTTCACAGAGGTACAGCAAACTTGTAGCAGAGACCACTGTTATCTTTAGTCTGTTCTCTGTCTCATGCCAACACACCCACAGATAGCCACATACCTTGTACACATGCATCCAGAAAAAATGTAGAATGTAAATCCATGAGTATGTGTGTGGTATAGGGCTTAAACTATAGGCTTCGAGAGCAGTCCATTCTGGGTTTCATTTCTGACTTCACCACTCCCTAACTAGAAGTGGTGAACATGGATTACTATTTTCAAAAGCTTGCTGGTAGAAGCCTAACAAAATTTAAGGTTGAAAAGTTATAAAAGGAGAATGAATATAAGAGAGATTGAGTATGTTTATAACCTCAGCATCAGGAGACTTTGAAAAAGGATCAAATGGAATATTTAATTAATGTTTCCTCAGATAAAAAGTACGTGTAACATAGATTTCTTTAAGATTGATTGTATTGCCATGGCTGGTGTGGCTCAGTGGATTGAGTGCTGGCCTGCGTATTGAAGGGTTGCCAGTTCGATTCCCAGTCAGGGCGCATGCCTGGGTTATGTGCCAGGTTTCCAGTAGGGGCTGCGTGAGAAGCAACCACACATTGATGTTTCCCTTCCCCTCTCTCTAAAAATAAATAAATTACATCTTAAAAAAACCAAAAGATTGGTATTAGCATTAAATTAGATTTTTATGTATGTATAGTATACATGCATATGTGTACATGTGTGTGAGTGCATGCATACATACATATCTATACCCATATATATAATATACATTTCTTTATGTATATATTAGTATATGTATATTTATGTATGTATAAGACATTAGTGTATTACAGGGTAGGTACTCAGTACCTCAGTACCTCATATCTATACTCAATAAATCGTATCAGGAAGCAAACCTGGAAGTATTTCTGGGGTTATGAACTAAAATTGGGTGGTTTAATCCAGTTACAATGACATTGCTACTAGCCATTTTCAACTAGGAGTCCATTTGAATCACAGAAAATTACTTGAGTGACTATTTCAATTCTTTCAAGGATTTCACGTAACTAGCACCATTTTGGTGACTGGGAGAGAAGTTCATTCATTGCATACTATGGTTGGTTACTTTAGGACACTAGGGCTTAATTATCTTGCTAAACCAGTTGAAAACATTTGGTTATATTCATCTAACAGGAGATGTACAGATGCAGAAATGTTAAGTTTGCTCCATCACACTGTACTGACACCCAGGCTTAGAACACTTCTGAGGATCCAAGCTATGAGATGATTTCAACACTTTATATCAAAGTGGCAGCAATCTGTACTTGTTTATTTTTGTAATCAAGTCTCTATGAAAATGCAGTTGTATGCATTGTATTAAAAACACTCAGAAAAAAGAAGTAAACACTCAGAAAACTTCATGGTGTTTAAAGGTAAGGCTTTGACCTCAGACAGATGCTTATACTGGCCCTATCACTTAACTATGTGTATTGGCCTGGGCATCTGAATTAAGTTATCTAACTCTCAGTGCCCCATGCATAAAAATCAAAATATTCATTGTATAATTGTTAATATTAACTGAGTTATATAAGAAGTGTTTAGAACATTTACTAATTTGCAAACATTCATTTTAGTAATTGAGTATATGACCCATTTTAAAGACAAACATGCACAATGATTTTCTCAAAATTATTATTCAGTGAATATTGTCACTGTTTCTAAAAGGACCAAAAAGACTCTTATTTTAGGTGTTTGTATCAGTTACAATACCCTAAGTTATCTTCAAGTAAAAGTGACTCCCAAACCTCTTCAAAACAACAGTTTTAAACAACAAAGATTTAGTTTTTACTCATGCTATATGTCAATTGGATATCAATAATGGTGTGCAATGGGAAGTTCTATTTAGTGTCATTCTCTCTCTGTGACTGAAACTGATGGAGACTTCATTGTTGGGACAGTTGTGTGTCACTGTAGCAAAAACAACAGTGGTCTGGTTTAACACTGTGAAATGTTTTCACCTGGAAAAGATAGTTGTTACTTTTACTTATATTCTGTGGGACAAAGAAACTCACATGGCTGTGCCACAACATCTTCAAAAAGTGTGATCCTCCCATGTGCCTGGGAGCAGAGAACCAACCTTTGTAAGAACAGTGAACATCTAACACAATAGGGTAAGGCAGATGGGCTGGGGGACAAATGAACCCCTGAATTTTCCACCTATAAAGTCACACTTATTGAAATAAGCAAACAGATGATAAATCAAGCATTTCATTTTTGTAGAGTAGTTTTCTTATGTAATGAGTTCAATTCTATCTTTTATTAATGCTTAAAATTAGACACATATTAGTGATCCTTGAGTATAGTGGAAGTAATGGTCTAGCTGAAATAGTTAAAATTTATAATGTTCTCTTTTTTAAAAAAATGTAACTGTATTGTATTTTTTCCATTACCATTTAGTCCCCTTAGAGTTTAGTCCCCTCCTACTCCCAGCAATCACCACACTGTAGTCCATGTCCATGAGCCCTTTTGTCTTTTTTGCTGAATCCCTCCAACCCCTCATTTCTCCCCCACTAACTGTCATTTGCTCTCCATCTATAAGTCTGTCCCTGTTTTCCTTGTTAGTTCAGTTTGTTCATTACATTCCACATATGAGTGAAATCATACGATATTTTTCTTTTTCTGACTGGCTTATTTCACTTAGCATAATGTTCTCCAGGTCCATTCATGCTTTCACAAAGGGTAAAACTTCCCTCTTTTTTATGGCTGAGTAGTATTCCATTGTGTAAATGTCCCATCTGATAAGGGGTTAATATCCAAAATTTATAAAGAACTTAACAAAATTCAACACCAAAAACACAAACAACCTGATTAAAAAATGATCAAAAGACCTTCTCCAAAGAGGACATACAGATGGCCAATAAAAATATGAATATATGCACAATGTCCCTAATCTTCAGAGAGATTCGAATTAAAACCACAATGAGATACCATCTCACACCCATCATAATGGCTGTCATCAATAAATCAACAGACAACAAGTGCTAGCAAGGATGTGGAGAAAGGGAAATACTTTTGCACTATTGGTGGGAATGCAGATTGGTACAGCCATGTGGAAAGCAGTACACGATACCTCAAAATATTAAAAGTGGATCTCCTTTTGACCTACCATTTCCACTTCTGGGAGTATATCCAAAGGAACCCAAAACACTGATTCAAAAGAACATAAAATCACTCTTATGTTCATTGCAGCATTATTTACAATAGCCAAGATATGGAAGCAGCCCAAGTATCCATCAGTAGATGAGTGGATAATGTTCTCTTCATTCAATATTTTAATTCATTTTCCATTAAATTTCATTGAGATGATCTATACATTTATTTTATACAATTGATCATCATTATTCACAGATTCTGCATTTGCAAATATGCCTGTTTGCTAAAATGTATTTGTAAACCCCAAATCAATATTCAGTACTTGCTGTGTTTTTGCAGTCATTCATACACATGTACAGAGCAGCCCAAAATTTGAATACCTGATGCTTATGTTCTCAGCGATGATTGTTTCAGTTTTCACACTGTAAAAAGTGTTCTTTTTTTGTGGTTTATTGAATGCTGTACGTTTCGTATTTTTGTGCTTTCTGTTGGTGATTTCACTGAAATAGTTCATCATTCTGAAGTGCTAATGCTCAAAAGCACAGGAGGCTGTGATGTGTCTTATGAAGAAAATACAAGTGTTAGATAAACCTTGTTCAGGCATGAGTTATAATGGTTTAATGTTAATAAATCAACAATATCTATTAAATAAGGTGTCTTTATACAGAAACACACATAAAACAAGGCTACGATTAACATGTAATCTTGTTTCACATGTGTTTCTGTTTCTGTGTTTCAGATGAGATGTTAGCAAACATGATGTGACCAGAGGCTCACAGGAACCTAATCCTGCATTTCCTCTAGGAGCCATGGCCCAGCATTCATTAATTTGGTGCTTACGGTAACTTTATAGACCATAACTACTCTAAATAATGAGATGGGAATTTAAATAGAAACCTTGAAACAGGACAGAAATTTTTTTTGTACCTGAAGAAAATAAGTTCAATATCTGAAGACCAATGGGAAACTCTGTGTCATTTAAAAGCAAAAAGAAACCATAATTTTTAAACTGACCTTGGAAGGCTTCATGCTCTCTAGAATAATGTATTAGTGCTGTGAAAGAGCTATCCTACACAATGTTAAAAGCAAAGACTTCTGTGTTTGAAATTTTGAAAGCTAGAAACCATTTTTAAAAATGTGTGGGCTTTCTGGTTTTAAGTGTAGGTTACAGTGTGTGGTTCTTTACCATCTCAAATAAAGTAATGTCAAGCTTTTGTATTCCACCAAGGATGACATTTTTTTCTTGTCGTTGCCTTAAATAATGGAATGGCTTTTAGGGAGGAGGCCTTGTTATACTGTCAGCACATTTCTTTTTTGGTACTTTTTGAAAAAATTATTGTATAACAGATCATGATTTCTTCTGCTTATACTTGGGCAATTAACTAAAACTTTAAATGTAAGAGAAACACCAATTTTTGTGACATAAAGCTTGTGTGTTAGGGATGACTATCTCCAAATTCTTTTTAACTAGCCAGGCAGTGTCATGTATTTTCAGACAAATACATCCAAGTAATTACAGTGCTTTAAAATTTGGTGAATGGCAGTCTTCCATGGTTACATCAGGAAAGGTGTTAGGCAGTGTAGCTGGTTGCTATTTCATTTACCAACAGGTTTATAGAATCCTCTTTTTCTTCATCTTAGTACTCAGAAAAGAGAATTTCCATTCCTTTCATGGTTAGTGAGATGTTCCCACTTTCTTCCTTTCTAGTCTATATTTTTAACCATGGGAAGATTGGCAATATGATATGCCAATTATTTGTGACTTAAGACATGGTATCTCTCTCTCTCCCTCATCTATCATCTATCTACCTACCTATCTATCTATCTGGCATCTAGCATCTATCTCTCTACTGTGTCTATGTGAATTCCTTGACTGAGAACCTGGATAGAGAACCTTGTTGCTCATGAGCCTCTGGCCCCTGGTGGACTTGTGCTATGTAGGTAGTCAGTGCAGAGATAGTCAGATCTTGGGGATAATCTCACAAGAGGAGTCAAGTAGCTTCTATATCAAAATCCTATGGCAAGACAAAGAAGGTGGACCATTGGTAACTATCTGGGACACCAGTGGCTGATTTGTGAATTTAGTGGCACCTTCCTACTTATTACTTTAAAATATAATAATTATTCATCTTAATGTTGATTGTTAGAATGTAATTATTTTTCTTTGTTTTCACTCAAAATGTCATTTACAAATTGGTACATAGACTCTGATATAATATATACCAACAAATGTTTTTAGTGCTTAAAAAAAGGAGGGGGTGCCTGCACAGGGATAATACCAAGATTTTTAACGGAGCTGTGTTGAAGTGATTTTACTCTTTGATGCCAGTAGTGATGAACCTAGTCTTTCACCCCGAGAGGATTAATTGGTGGGAAAAAAGGGAAAAGGATTAGTGCTGGTGTGCCCTGGCAACAGAACAAAAAAGGAAATACATAGAAAAGCCTGATGAACCTCTGCTTCCTGGCATGGAGAGCTTAGAAACAGGCCTAGAAGATGTGGTAAGGATAGAGAGAATAGGATTCCTAAACAGGCTTCAGGGCACATGAAGAATTCAAGACACCTGCTTACTTACCAACCACTAGAAAAGATATGGAAACCTTTTAAAATACTGGTATTTGCTAAGTTTCTATGAGCACTCTGTAGATAAAAAGATCTGTTGATGTTATCATCAGCTTATGTAAATACATTGTAGATCCTCTTTTAATAATCTTTTCCCTTACTCTGCAAACAGTCATTCAGGCTCATAGAGTAAGTATCTATGTGGGGGTTACAACCATGAAAGAATCTCAAAGAGGAAGTATTATGTAGTGGTAGGTGAAGGGTGTGGATCTGGTATAAACTGGAGCCAGGTTCTGGCTCTGTCACTTACAATTTACTCTTTGAATATCATATTCCTTGTTGCTAAAATGGGACTACAATGCCTACTTCCCATTATTGTGAAGATTAAAGTACTTAAAATAGAGTAGGCACTCAATTAGAGATTGCAGTTATTATTATTTACTTTATCTGTGTCAGTCATATCAAAACCGAGATTCTCACCCACTGGCATTCAAAAGTCAGGAGTGTAATTCAGAATCTTCTGGAGGGGAAGCAGGCATTTGTATTTTGTTTCTGGAGATTCTGATGTACCAAAGGCTGAGAATACTGTGACTGGGTGAGGTCTCTTTGCACTGGGCCACACCTTGCTGTGGAGGTACTAGCCACTGGGAGGCCCTAGGGATGCTATAGTGGGTTGGGTGATCACTCTTATGTCTGTGGGCTGTTCTACAGTCCTGAAAGTAGAAGGAAATCCATGTTCTCCTCTACAAAACGGGCCCCTCAAATACATAATAATACTACCCTTTCGATGTCTAAAGCCTTTCCCTAATGTTTACCTTAAAGTTATATCATCTGTCTTCATCTGTCCTGATATTTAATCCCTCAGGACTTTTGGGGTTAACCCATTAAGCCAGTTTAGCAGAGTAACTGAATCTAAAATGTCTAAAAATGGACTCTTAGAATTTAATGCCTTTTCCTTATGGGAGACATTGTATCTTACATAATTCATGCCTATGAGTGATGGTTTGAATCCTCATTTACAAATGCCAACACAATCACCCATCCTCCAAAAGCTTTCATTTCTTTTACTTAGACAAAAATAAATTAAGATTGGTGCAATGGCAGAGGGAATAGAAAGGAGGGGGTAGATTCATGACCCATTCAAAAGGAATTCATGGTCCAATTGACAGCAATTCAATAGGAGGGAGAGTGAGTATTGAGCAACGTTCAAATTTCAAGATGAACCTATAGGTTGGATTTAGTGGCTACAAAATATGATATAGTTTTAGTCTGCATTCCTATACCCCCACCTGCCCTACCTAAATGTCCTTCTGTCCTCACTGATGTGTGTAGTGCATGCCGAAAAGGATGAAGTCTCTTTCACAGACCATCATTGTCTTCCCATTACTCTTCCTGGTTGAGCATGATAGTCTCAGAGGTGCGGGATGTCCATGTACTTCAAGGAGTCCAACAAATGAAATATTTCAGTTCCATCCATTTGGCTCCACTAGTAAGACTAAAGACTAGAGACACAATCAAACTGTTTTTCAGTCGGTTGATTGTGCAAGTGTACCAGAAGGGAAAAAATTATTGCTAGTATTGAAAAGGCATTGCCATATTACTGTGGAAGCTCATTCTCAAACAGACAGTTCTCAATCAAGGAAAGCCAATTTATGAAGTCTGTGTCTCCATGTAGACTCCACAGCTTTAACTGAACAATAAAATAGTACTTGAGCTTTTATTTCTACTCTGTTACAGTGGCAAAACAAAGCATATAATTTTCAGAAACAAGCACAGATATGAAATCTAGACACTTAGCAAACATTTATCAAAGGTTTTAAATAGTAACAAACTCTGCCAAATCTCCGCACTTTGTATTTTCCCTCTAACTCATTTCCCCCCAGAACAGAACACTTAGAAGGTCAGAATGGATAAGAATTTACTTATTGAATACATCTACAAAGTTGCTATAGTGCCTCCTTTCGTCCAAAACAAATGCTAATGGTATTGACATTCAGTTGGTGTGATTTTCCTTTTCTTAGTGTTATCTTCTCCTCTTGGCAATTTGCTATGTTATCTCATATTCATGGCTTGAAAAAGGAACCTGGTTCTCAAGATTGAAGTGGTTTATCGATTTTAAAAGATGAGGTAATTCACTGTCTGACATAATTAAGCCTCCAAAGAGCAAAACTCTCAACTGTGCTTTTCTCATGAAACAATCCGAAATGGAACTATCAAGATTCTGGCCCTTAGTGACTTCAAAATTATTTATTCAGATCAAAATTAATCCTTAAATTCATTTTGAGTAATTCTCATCACCTATCTCCTCAAGCAGCAGTAAAATTCTTCCATTTGTGTAACGCTGGTAAATATTGCTAATTGTCCTCATAATGCCATCTAAATGTGATTCATTTCTCATTGTATCTGCTAGTATATGATTTATGTCAGGATTTTTTGTATATATTAAATATCATCTTAGAGGTTATGCCTTGGAAATGTAAGGGAAAGCTTTGTGGCAATGAGATATCACCCAACTGCAGGATTAACACACGGTGACAAAAAAGTAAAAGGACTTCTACCTATCCTAAATACCCAGAAGGAACCGAATTATCATTTTGTTTCCAGGAACATGAGGATGAATATTTATGGTTAAGACAGGAACCTCTTGAATAGAATGTTGAATCTCTTTATTAATTCTATTTGGAGGAGATCATCAAAGGAGATACAGTTAATTTTTCCTTAAGTGATATTAGCCTTCAAATATTGTTTCCACAAGTAGTGCTTTGGGTAGAGAGCTTTATGCTACAGAAGCTAATAAAAATGGCCCTTTGAGCATGTACTACTTGCCAGTAACTATTTTAAGAAATTTACAAGTATTATCTCATTTTATTCTTCTAGAGGATACTATTAATTATCCTCATTTTGATAAGGAAACTTACAAAGTTAAATAACTTGCCCAACATCATGCAGGTAAGAAGTGGTAAAACAGAGAGTTGAATTTTCTGGAGTGGATCCAACAATCTTTCTTTCTTGACAACTACAACATTCTGACACATAACAAAACAACATCCAATTGGAAACAGCAAGGAAGTGTTCATGAAAAAGGCTTGTTTGGGTTATAAGCAAAGGTGAATAAGATTCTGACAGGAGGAGGTGGCAGGGGAAAAATAGTGCCATTTTGAGCTAATGAAATCACATGGGAAATACAAGAAAATGGAAAGACATACAACATATTTAGGCAGAAAATGAAAAGTGTGTGTGTGTGTATGTGTGTGTGTGTGAGAGAGAGAGAGAGAGAGAGAGAGAGAGAGAGAGAGAGAGAGAGAGAGAGAGAGAGAGAGAGAGATACTGAATTTTATGAAACAAAACCCTAAAACCGATTCTATAAGGAACTGGAACTGGAGAGCAAAAGCAATTAGAGAACATCATCATTATAAGCTTGGAATTGAAGAGCTATAGAGCCTATTCTAGGGCAGCATGCATGATGTGGGTTTTCTCACACTGGTTACCCTAGCACTTGAACTCTGGTTTATTGTTCCCACTGAACACCCTAAACCCTCTCCTATCTGGGAGAGGATACTTAAAAGATTATGTCGATGCCTTTCTCTACTCATTCAATCATATGTTAGAAAGTATCTCAGGCCGGGAGGAAGAACTCATAACCAGCTGTTTCATAGTTGTAATTATGACTTAATAAATGAATCATTTCCTTTGGCTGGCACTACTTGGGGTCTGGTCATAGCAATTTGTGAAGTGGCAGTTCAGGAAACATTTCCCTGTCTGCTGATGCTTTAACATGGAGGTTTGAGAAATCAGACATATAACAAAAATTGTCCTCTATATAAATGCAAATTTAACAACTTGTGGTGAGCTCATATGAGAAAGAAGAAATCATTCAGTCCTTGATAATGTGATTGGCTTGACTTATTGGTTGTAGCTTGGAACATGAAAATCAAAGTATAAAATATAATCTGCTGTACTGTGTGCTAATTAACCAGCTGGGCCAGCTTTTATAAACTTAATTTTGCAGATTTCCTTGAAGATCTAATCTAGTTTGGTGACTCAGAGCTCTATCTCCCTGCTAGGTCTTAATAGTCACAGCTCCTGTTTTTGTTTCTTTCTTTTTCTTTTCTTTTCCCTTGGATGTCAGCGATCTCATCTTTGTCTCTTTTGTTAGATGAATTTCCACTCAGAAATTTGTTTGTGGGTATCAGTAGTAGATTGAATATGGGAGGTGGGGGTGGGTAGGGTGGGAGACAGTACTGGGGGGAAAATGGGGACAACTGTAACTGAACAAAATAAAAATACTAAAAATTAAAAAAAATAAATTAGAATACTGTTCAGGCCCTAAAAAATAGTAGACATTATGTTATAAAACTCCAGAGTTTTCTACTTCTACCTGCATAGCTTTTTCTCTCTTGTGATTGATGCTCATGTTTCAGAGTAATGAATCATGTTTTAGAAAACCATCCCAGGGTAAAATAGGGGAGAAAGAAACACATAGCAACAAGGGCTGGATTGAAGATAAGAACGTGGGCTTGGTAGAAAGGCAAAGATGAAGAGGGAAATCAATTAGCTGCCAGCTTTTTCACAATTAGAGCAGTGGGGAGTACACAAAGGGGGAAGAGATAGCAAAAATCAGTTCTCTTTCAAGCTTTGAGATTGCAAACCAATCTAGCTAAAGAGATAAGTAGAACAATACAAACAATAAAAAGTCTTAAAATAACTTTTTTGTTATAAAGATAATATACATTTGATGTAGGAAATTTATATCTTGGGAGATGTGTCTGTTCAGATTCTCTGTCCATTTTTCAATTGGATTGCTAATAAACTATGAAGGAAGAAATAACATCAGATCACCATTATGAATACTTCAATGTATTTCCTTTGTCTTTTCCTACTCAAATTTTTTCCTATTTACTTGCATTCATTTTGTGTAATTTTGTATTCTTCTTTTACCCAGCATTATACCATAAATGTTTTCTTAAGTCAATATAAATCTGTAAACAACTTGTACATAACTTTTATCAATGTTTTTCCCATCAACAAAATGTTTACCCATATAAAAACTTAGAGAACAAAGGCAATAAAAGCTACTAATGCTATGGCTATGTGAGTATAAATTTATACTAATTCTGTAGTGTTTATGTACACCAGTATGTGATCATATTATGGTTACTTAGCAATGTTTTTTATTGCTTAGAAATGCACTATAATTATCTTTACATATACACACACATATATAAACATACAGATAGGTATATATATTTTAATAAATACACAGTATTTCATTATATGGGTATTATATAATTGATTTAATCAGTCTTTTTGTGTTGGACTTTCAGTTGCTTCCAAATGTTTACTTTTATATATAGGAGAGGGGATCCAAAAACACCCAAAACTTATTTAAAAAATTGTGTATTTATTCTTATGGTTCAACTTCAGTCACCTTCAAAGTACTCTCCATTTGATGCAATACCCCTATTGAGATGTTTTTTCCACCACTCAAAAAACAGTTTTTAAACTTGTCAATTTTGATACCTTTTAGTGCTTCTGCCATTTTTTGTTTCACATCTTCCACATTGGCAAAACATTTTCCTTTGATAACTTTTTTCATCCAGGGAAGCAAAAAAAAAAATTCATTCAGGAGTGAGATCAGATGAATAGTGAGGGTGGGGCATGGGTGTCATGCCGGTTTTGGTCAAAAACTGCTGAACACCCAGAGTGGTGTGGGCAGGTGCATTTATAAATTACCCTTCATGAAAGGGGCAAACATGTTGAAAGACTTCAAAGAAAATTCACTGAAGCCAAATTTAGACTCTCACAACAACACCAGCTGGTACACTGATACATATGGGTTCCTAGAACACTCACCTAGTGGGGAAAGCCTACACAGGACACAGCCCCCCGAAGATAATTCTGTTTTTTTTTTCTGGGTCCTCCCTTGTAATGTTGCAATAAAAGTCCCTTGGAATATTTGTAATTTCATAGTTATTTTTTTAAAAAAACATTTTTGGAATCCATAAGTTTATACCAATTAACAGAATTTGTGCCAACTCACGCTGCACAGGACAGTAATGGGATGATTTTTTAAATCATACCCAACTTAATAGGCAGACATTATCTTTTTGTTTTAAGTTTTATTTCTTTCATATTAATGAGATTTGGTAGTTTTCATACAGTTATTGCATATTAATATATTAGAACTTATTTTTTAAATAGTCTATTTTTATTTTTTTTTATATGGAGGACAAGTCATTTTAAATCAATTTAATTAATTTTTTAAAAATTTATTTTAGTTGTTGTTCTTGTACAGTTTTCTGTCTTTTGCTCCCATTCCAGCCCACTGCCCCAGCCCTCCCCAATCCCCTCCCATTTCCACCCCCACTAGTTTTTGTCCATGTGACCTTTATACTTGTTGTTCCAAACCCTTCCTCTTTCCCCCTGAAATTTCCTCCCCTCTCCCCTCTGGTGACTATCAACTCCTTCTCAATTTCAGTGTCTTTGGTTATATTGTGCTTGTTTGTTTGTTTTTTTTGATTAGGTTCCTGTTAAAGGTGAGATCATATGATATTTGTCCTTCACTGCCTGGCTTAATTCACTTAGCATAATGCTCTCCAGTTCCATCCATGCTGTTCCAAAGGGTAGGAGCTCCTTCTTTCTTTCTGCTGCATAGAATTCCATTGTGTAAATGTACCAAAGTTTCTTGATCCATTCATTTACTGATGGGCACCTAGGTTGCTTCCAACACTTGGCTATTGTAAATTGTGCTGCTATGAACATTGGGGTGCATAGATTCTTTTGGATTGGTGTTTCAGGGTTCTTAGGATATAATCCTA
>PVKU01015081.1:0-19741 GCA_004027475.1 Anoura caudifer | reverse complement strand
CATGGCCTCACTGGGTCTGCCCGTTGCCACCTGTGCCTGGGGTCCTGTAGCCACCGCCTGTGCGCCTGGGTCCGCCAACCTCCACTTTTTCCTGCTGTGACTCCGCCCCTCCTACCTGTCTGGATGAATGGTTGTCGGACTTCCCTACAGTTCGATTTTCTATCAGTTCTGGTTGTTTTCTTGTTTCTAAATCTTTGTTGTCCTTAATTTTCATTGTGGAAGGAGGCACAGTGTGTCCACCTACGCCTCCATCTTGGCCGGAAATCCCCATTTTTAATCAGATTGGCTTTTTGGTGTTCAGTTGTATGAGTTCCTTACATATTTTTGCACATTAACCTCTTTTCAGATGTATCAGTGATGAATATCATCTCCTATTCAGTAGGCTGTATTTTCATTTTGTTCATGGTTTCCTTCACTGTGCAAAAATCCTTTAGTTTTATGTAGTCCTATATGTTTGTTTTTTTCTTTGGTTTCCTTTGCCCAAGGATACATATCCAAAAAAAAAAAACCAGTAAGAGAAATGTCAGAGTTTACTGCCTATGTTTTCTTCCAGTACTTACATGGTTTTAAGTCTTAATTCATTTTGAGTTTTTAATTCATTTTGAGTTTATTCCAACATATGTTATAAGAAGATGACCCAGTTTCATTCTTTTGAACTTACCTGTTCAATTCTTCCAACATCATTTATTAAGTAGACTGTCTTTACACCACTGCATGTTCAGGACTCCTTTGTCAGTGGTAATTGACCACATAAGCATGAGTTTATATTGCTCTCTTTATTCTCTTCCACTGATCTATTTGCTGGTTTTCATGCCAGTACCATGCTGCTTTAATTACTATACCATTGTGGTATAGTTTGATATGAGGTAACATGATACTTTCAACTTTGTTCTTCTTTCTCAAGAGCAGTGTAGTATCAGGGGGCTTTTGTGGTTCCACATAAATTTTAGAATTATTTGCTCTAATTCTGTGAAAAAATGCCACAGGTATTTTGATAGGGATTGCATTCAATCTATAGAATTCTGTGGGTAGTACAGACATTTTAACAATGTTCATTCTTCCTAACCATTTGAACAGTATATGCTTCCATTTATTTGTAATATCGTCATTTTTTTCCTTTAAAGTGTTGTAATTGTCCAAGTACATGTCTTTTACCTCTCCATTTAAATTTTTTCCTAATTTTTTGAGGTAATTGTAAATGAGGTTGTTTTAATTTCTCTGATATTACATTACAGTTATGTACAGATACAACCAATTTCTGAATGTTAATTTTGTATTCTGCTACATTACTAAATTCAATTTATCACTTCTAATTATTTATTAGTAGAGTCTTTAGAGTTCTCTCTATATAATATCATGTCATCTCAAAATAACTGCAGTTTTACTTCTTCCTTTCCAGTTTAAATGCATTTTACCTTTTTTTTTTATTGGTCTAATTGCTGTGGCAGTATTATGTTGAATAAAAGTGGTGAAAGTGGAAGTCCTTGCTTTGTTCCTGATCTTAAGAACCCTCTAGGTTTTCGAAAGTGAGTATGATATAAGCTATGGGTCTGTCATATATGACATTTATAATGGTGAGGTATGTTCCCTCTATTCCTATTTTGCTAAGACTTATTTTTTCATAAATGGATGCTGGATTTTACCAAATGCTTTTTTTCCATCTATTGATACGATCATATGATTTTTATCCTTCATTTCATTTATGTGATTTTTGACATTAACTGATTGAGGATACTAAACCAACCTTGCATGCCAGGAATAAATCCCACTTGTCTATGGTGTATAATCTTTTTAAAGTATTGCCAAATTGTTCACTAATATTTTGTTGAGAATTTTTGCATCTATGTCCTTCAAAAATATTATCCTATAATTTTCTTATTTTTTGTAACATCACTGAAATCAGGGCAATGTTGGACTCAAACTGACTTAGGGAGCCTGCCCTCCTCTTGAATTTTTTGGAATCACTTGCAGAGGACTGTAGTTCATTCTTCTTTGAATGTTTGGTAAAATTCACTTGTGAAGCCATGCAGTCCAAAACTTTTGTTTGTTTGGAATTATTTGATTAGTAGTAACTACTTTGTTTAGATTTTGGTTCTTATTGATATGTCTTAGAAACCTGTGTGTCTCTAGAAATATATCCCTACCTTTCAAAACTGTCCAATTAGCATATAGATTGTTCACAGTATTTTTTTATAATCCTTTGCATTTCTGTGGTCATTGTCAATTTTTCCCCTTTCATTTCTGATTTCATTTATTTGAATCCTCTCTCTATCTCTTGATGAGTCTCATTAAAGCTTTATCAGTCTTGTTTATCTTGCAAAGAACCAGCTCTTGATTTCATTGATCTTTTGTATTGATTTTTAAGACTCTCATTTATTTCCGCTCTGGCCTGTATTATTTCCTTCCTTTGAACAGTTGTTCTTTTTCCAATTCCATTAGGTATAAAGTTACAGTGTTTATTTAAGATTTCTTTTTCTTGAGGTACACCTTACTACTATGCATGCATCTCCTCTTAGGACTGCTTTTGCTGTGTCCCATAGATTTTGGCTTGTTGTATTTTCATTTTCATTTGTGTCAAGGTATCCTTTGATTTCTTCCTCGATCTCAGTGAACCCATTCTTTCTTTAGTAGCATATTATTTAGCCTCCATGTGTTTTTGTGCTTTTCAGTTTTATTCATGTAATTGATTTTTAGTTTCATACTACTGTGATTAGAGAATATACCTGATATGTCCCAAATCTAAAATATCAACTAAATCCTTTTAGTCTAATGTGTCTTTTAATGCCATGGTTTCTGTGTTGATTTTGTATAGCTCTATCCACTGATGTCAGTGGGGTGTTAATGTCCCATACTATGACTGTATTACTGTGTCCCTCTCCCATTGTATGTCAAAATTTTCTTTATATATCTATATATATATTTAGGCCCCCTTATGTTGGGTGCATAAATGTTTACAAGGGTTAAATCCTTTTGTTGGATTGATCTTTCTTTCATTATATAGTGTCCTTGTCTCATTATAGCCATTGTTTTAAAGTCCATTTTCTCAGGTACAAGTATTGCTACCCCAGTTTTCTATTTATTTCCATTTTCATGAAATATATTTTTCCACCCTTTTTCATATAGTTCATTTGTGTCTTTTAATCTAAATTGGGACTCCTGTAGACAGCATATGTATGGTCTTGCTTTCTTATCCAGCTACTCTTATGACTTTTGATTAGCGGATTTAATCCATTTATTTTTAAAATGATTACTGATAATTATAGTTATTACACCTTTTTATTATTCATGTTTATATTCTTTTATTACCTTTTCTTCTTAAAGAAGTTTGTTTAACTTTTCTTTTAATACTGGTTTAATGGTGGTAAACTCCTTACCTTTTTCTTATCTGGGAAGCTCTTTCTCTTCAATTTTTTTTTTCTCCTTCAATTTTAAATGATAGCCTTACTAGGTAGAGTAGTCTTGGTTGTAGGTCCCCTTTATTACTGAATAAACAATTCAGTAATAGTACTGACATATCTCTCACACACACCCCTTTCAATAATGAACAGAAAAACTAAACAGAAGATCAACTAGGAAGAAAAGGACTTGGAAAATACTACATTCCACCTAGACCTAACAAACATCTACAGAATACTGCATCCAAGAACAGCAGTACAAATTTTCTTAAGCATCCATGGAAAAATCTCCAGAATAAAAAATATTAGACTATAAAACAGTAAGTCTCAATAAATTTAAGGAGACTGACATCATAAAAAGTATATTCTCTGACCATCTTAAAAATCAGTAACAAAAATTTCCAAAATTCAGAAATATGCGGAAATTCAACAACACACTCATAAATAACCAATGGGTCAAAGAAGAAATCACATAGGAATAGAAAATACATTGAGATGCATGAAAACAAAAAATACAACATACCAAAACATGAGAAACATTGTTCAGTGGGACTTTATAGCCATAATTTCATATTTAAAAAATCTCAAATCTATAACCTGACCTACTTGAAGAAACTAGAAAGAAAAAAAAGGAGCAAACTAAAGCTAAAGCAAGCAGAAGGAAGTAATAAGCATGAGAGCAGAAAATTGAAAATGGAAAAAAAGAGAGAGCAAGAAAAATAAAAATCAATGGAACTAAGCTTGGTCCTTTAAAAGAGGGAGTAGGTTGCTGTGGTCTGAAGGTGTACTCCTCAAATTCCTACGGTGAAATCGTAACTACAAAAAGTGATGGATTAGGAGGTGGAAGTGGGTGGAGCCTTTGGGAGGTGATTAGGTCATAAGTGTGGAGCCCACATGAATGGGATTAATGCTCTTATAAAAGAGTTCCCAAAGAATTCCCTATCCCCTTCTACCACATGAGGACCCAGGAAGAGGGTTCTTACCAGAATGCTACCATGCTGGCACCCTGACCTTAAACTTCCCAGCCTCCAGGACTGTGAGAAATAAATTTCTGTTGTTTATAAGCTACACAATCTCTACTACTTTGTTGTATCAGGTGGAATGAGCTAAGACAGAAATGAAAGTGGGGATATTACTAACAACCTTATGGAAATTAAAAAAATGTCATAAGAAAATACTATAAACAATATTTTTGCCAAAAATTAGATAATTTTAGATAAAACTTAGATAATTTTGCCAAAATTAGATAATCTAGATAAAATTCCTAGAAAAATATAAACTACCAAAATCTGACTAAAGTAGAAAACTGAAAATCTAAAGAGACTAGTAATCAAAATTTCCCACAAATGAAAACCCAGAACCAGACAGCTTTACTGGTAAATTCTACCGAACAAGAAAAATTAATCCAACCCTTCACAAACTCTTCCCATCTGATTTTATAAGCCACTAGTATCCTTATATCAAAACCAGAAAAAGACATCAAAAGTTTTTTTAAAAACCTTATAGCAATATCCTTTATGAATACAGACACAAAAAATCTTCAACGAAACACGACCAAGACAAATCCAGCAACACATAATAAGGATTATACATACATCTGCAAATCAAATTCAGTAAAATAACAGAGAATCAGTTTATAAGCTCTGGACCTTCACCTATCATTGATTCTTCAAAACTACAGAAACCAGGCTTACATCCCTACCCCTACCATTAAAATGTGTTAGAAAAAGTTACTAATAGCCTTCTAGTAGCAGTACCTGTTAGCTCTGCAAGTATTGATGAAGCTATTTTCTTCTTGAAACTCTCTTCCCTTTATTTTGAAACACCTCTAATTCAGATTTTCTCATGCACTGGCCACAAGAAAAATAACAGAAAAGTTCTAGTCCTAATCTTGCAGGTAATTCATTATAATAATATTGGCTATTAATTACTGAACTTTTGTTATCTATAACATCTTATAAATGTTATTTCATTCAATCCTCTAAATGACTCTAGGATAGTTTTCTATATATAAAATGAAAATAAGTATCTAAGAAGCAGAGGAGTTAATTAGATGCCAAAGGCGTATCTGGTATTTGAATGTGTAGGTCTATTTAACTTCAAACTCTGCCTCTTAATTTTGTCTCATTGTTAAATGAAGCAAATCATTTATATATCCAATATTTGGTTCCTTCATCACTGAAGTCCCATATACCTCAAATATTGTAATGAAATTAACAGCTTGGTTGAAAACTTTTATCAAATTAGAGAAAGAACATTAAGACATGGAAAACTGACAAAAGGCACAATCCTACCAAGAGAACAAACATACCACCGTTTTCCCGATCTGATAGTTTGCGTGAATTTAGAAAGGGCAACAGTTCTATACAGCCATCAAAAATCTAGCAGCCTCAGAAAAACTGCAAAGTTCTGCCCATAAAAGAAAGAGTAATCATATGTAAAACTATGTATGGTATAAACTGAATTAAAGGTCATGTACAAAGATCCTAAAAGTCAATCTGCATCATATAAATGTTAACTTGATCTAATTACACAAGCGAAAGTATGTACCGTTCATTATGCTCTTGATAAACAAGTCTAGACTTCTCCAGTAGATATTTTTCAACATAGGCACTAGAAGAAAAATAAAATTGGTTAATATAATTAATATAAGGTAGACAAATATTTTTTTCAGAGAAGAGGAAAAAGTATAAAGAAGGCTATCCAGATCATTTCAGTACATTTACCATTATTTTGTTATGGACATTGCTACAGTGTTATCCATGTAAGATTCCTAAACTCATAAATCTTTTTCATGTGTGTTACGGTTTTTTTCTTGCTTTCAATAAAACAAAACAAACTCAGAAGTTCAAAACATAGCACATAAGAACTTCCTATGACGTAGACTTTACTTTCTTTCCAGGTTCATATACACACTATACATTCTTTCAAATAACATATTTTGGCCAGATTACTAAATAGGGCTCAAAAATATACTTACTCTATATATTCAAGCTATTGCTACATTCTGGAATCGATATATTTATTATTTACTGATTTATTCAGTTAGTATTCATTAATTGTCCACTGTGCTAAGCATTATTCAAATAGGGAAATAAGTGATACATTACCTGTTCTCAAGAGGATTACAAGCTAGTGGAGAAACTAGCATAATGAGTTGACTGGGTTTATTATGGAGTGATTAAAATACAATTATTATGTGAACCTGGAGAGAGACTTAAGATTCAATCCAAAAAGGGAAAAAGATGTAAGAAAGAATTCCCACAGAGGATAAATACACAGTCCATAGTAAACATTCATTAAATATATCTGGTAAATGACTACATGACTCCAAAATCTAATAGATTGCCCAGAATAAGGCAAGGACAACTGCCTTCATGTAAAGGCATAAAAGAAGTAAGATACCTATCAACTTCAGGAGAGATAGTTAACAAGGCTAGAGAAGGAAACAGGCAAGTGGACTAGATCAAGAAGGACCAATATACCATGTGCCAGAAGAATGGAATTTACCCTGAATGAATGAGGAACTTAAATGCAAATTGTATTATTGATGTTACTCTCCTTATCCAGCACGTATGCCTCAAGTCTTCAATCCTCTTACCCAAATTGGAGCAATCAGTTAGGCTCTAACAAGAAAAAGGGGTCCTTAAATTTAAAAGCTTTAGACTACTGAATCCAAATTACTTAGCACGATCCTCTTTGGGGTCAAAATATGACTTGATCTCTTATTTTCCTCAGTTCCCTTCCACTGTATGTTCTGTATTTCAGTCCCTCCCAAAGTCAGACTATTCCCTCAAACATGATATTCGCTCCTGAATATATTGTTCATGGTCTTCTTTCCAATTCTAATTCTGTAGACTGTTCCTGCTCTGTCCAGTAGATTCCATTCATTAAAATAAAGCTCAAATGTGCCTTCTTTGCCAATTCATTACCACTAGTACCACCAGTAATTAAAATTTGTCACTTCTGAATTACCATTATTACCGCTATTCTAAACTAATGAAATAGGCTCTTGTTGTTCTAAAATGGGAGAAAGAGACCTAACATAAACTAGCATGTTAAATTCTTAACACCCACCTTGCATGGCAAATACTACTGCCTCTATTTTACAAGTGGAGAAACTGACACTCAAAGATATTAAGATCATACAGCTAGTAAACAGCAGAACTATGACTGGAACCCAAGTTGATTTTAACTATAAAGGTTCCCCCTTACAACTACACTAACATACTGGACATCTTTCCACCCACCCCTTCAATCCATGCATTATCTACAAGAGCTCTCTATCCATTAAATGAGATCTAATCATGTTATTCCTCTACTTTCATTTGCTCCTTATACTACAGTATGTAGGGGTGAATTAATGTTATGCCCATCTGGGATTGTTTTTAAATACATCAGCATAGAGAAAAAAAGGGTGAAGAAAATATGGCAAAATTTGATCACTGTTGAATCTGAGTGGGACTTCCTTGTACTATTTTCTTTATTTTTGCTATGTCTGTAATTTTTAATAAAATTTTAAAAATCTGCTTCCCAGTGACAGACAATAAATTATAAGCATTAGAGCTTTTGTTACAATAAGAAATCAACTGACCACAGTGCCCATAAACATTAGCCAATGAACTAACCTCAAGTACACCAGAGTCTTTGTCCTAATTCCATTCATTTGCTAATGCAAGTTCCTCAATCAATAATGTGATTTCCCACTTTTCCTGCTTGGCAAATATTTAAGACCCAAGATAAAAATCACCTTTTCTTGTGAAGTCCTCCGGACACTTACAATCATTGTATTACCTCATTTTCTGTAAATATCTTATATAAATATCTACGTTCCCAAAGAGACTATGAGAACTTTAATGGCAGAGAATATGTGTACATGTTTTTATATCCTCTAACTTAGCACAGTAGCTGATACTTACAATGAACTCCATAAATATTGTTTATTGACTAATTTTTAGGTAATCACTTAACATAGGCCTGAATTTCATTCATAAAATAGAAAAATACATATCTGCCATTCCTAAGGCATGAAACTGTCTTAAGAATGAATATATATATATATATTCTCATATGTGTGTATGTATATATATATAAAATGGTACTTTGTAAGTTAAAAAGCAACATACACACTTTACCTACTAACAAACTCTCATGAAGCACAATCATAAATACTGGGAAAGAACAGCCTGATTTGACTGCATCCTGCTTTTGGAAACTAACATTCTGCAAATCAGAAAAGAAGGATGTATACTTGTTTTTGTTTCCTTGGGGGTTGGGAGGAGAAAAAAACACATAGTTTAGGTCAAAATTTTTAAATCTACATGCAGAAGCATTTCAGATCTTGCTCCCCAGTATATGTTGTCAGTTTGGCTCAAATAAACTCATATACATAAATACATACATACATACATACATACGTTCATACATACACACCAAAGTAAAGTGGTAAGAGTTAAGCATGAGTAAAACAGCATGAAAAGACATATCAATGTCACTTATTAATATACATGCAAAAATCATAAATAGCCCTGGGTAGTGTTGCTCAATGGACTGAGCACCAGCCTGAGAACCAAAGGGTCGCTGGTTCGATTACTACTCAGGGCACATGCCTGGGTTGCAGGCCAGGTTCCCTAGTGTGGGGTGCACGAGAGGCAACCACACACTGATGTTTCCCTCTCTTTCTCCCTCCCTTCCCCTCTTGCTAAAAATAAATAAATAAATAAATATTTTTTAAAATAATAAATAACTAGCAAATAGACCACAACACTGTAAATACATGTGCATATAAATATGTCTGTGTATGTAAGGATGTGTGTGTGTCTTTGTAATGACCAAATGGGATGCTATTCCCTAGGATACAAAAATTATTCAATATTAGAATAATCATAATATTAATATATCTCAGAATGAAGACCATACTAATGTCCATAGATGACAAAAAGGCCTTTAGTAAAGTGAAATAAACATTAGTGACAAAAAAATTTAAAATTGATCCATAACTCATTAACATGATGAAATCTCCTAAATCAAGAATTTCACTTAGTGGAAAAACAATAAAGGCATTCACAAAGAATTCTGAAACAATATTATCACAGTATAGGAAATTTAGAATCAGACAAAGTAGAAAATAATCAGAGATATAAGAACAGAAAAAAAGTAAATGTATTTATTTTTGCAGATACGATTATATACCTAGAAAGGTAAGAAAGACAAAAGTATTTAAAACTCATACAACAAAATAACTAAGTATAAAATATAAAAATCAATAGCCTTCATAGATAAAAACAACATGTAATTTGAAGATATACTATGAAAGAAAAATCACACTTTTAATAATAAAACATTTTTTAAAATACTCAGAAATAAATGCAAGAAGAAATACAAAAAGCTGGACATCCAGTCAGATGGCAACAAAGGTAAACATGGCGTGCCTCCTTGCACAGCCATATCAAAATTACAACCAAACTATAGAACCACCACCACTCAGGATTATCAGAAATTGAGTTGAACGGAGTCCAACAACTACATAATTAAAGAAACTACACCCATCCAGACAGGCAGGAGGGGCAGAGACATAAAAACACACACAGGGAGGCTGCCAAAGGAGGAGACAAGGAAACTGCCCAAATGAAAGAACAGAACAGAACTCCAAAAAAAGAGCTGAACAAAATGGTGATAAGCAATCTATCAGATGCAGAGTTCAAAACACTACTTATAAGGATGCTCAAGGAACTTAGTGAGAAGCTCAACAACATAAAAAATGATCCAGGCAGAAACGAGAAATACACTAATGAAATAAAGAACAATTTACAGGGAAATGACAGTTAAGTGAATGAAGCCAGAATTAAATCAGTGACCTGAAGTACAAAGAAGCAAAAAATAGCCAATCATAACAACAAGAAGAAAAAAGAATCCAAAAAAACAAAGGTAGTGTAAAGAGCCTCTGTGACAACTTCAGGTGTCCCAACATTAGCATCATAGGGGTGCCAGAAGAAGAGAAAGCAAGAAATTGAAAATCTTTTTGGAAAAATAATGAAAGAAAACTTCCCTAACTTGATGAAGTAAATAGACATCCAGATCCAGGAAGCACAGACAGTCACAAACAAGATGGATGGAAACTGGCCCACTCCAAGACACATCATAATTAAAATGCTAAAGGTTAAAGACAAAGCAAGAATCTTAAAAGCATTAAGAGAAAAGCAGTTAGTCACCTATGTGGGAGTTCCCATAAGACTGTCAGCTGATTCCTCAAAAGAAACTTTGCAGGATAAAAGGGATTGGCAAGAAATATTCAAAGTCGCCCTGTGTATGGGAGAATGGGTGATGATGTAAGGGGATTAAGAAGTATAAAAAGGTAGCTAGAGAATAGCCCCAGGGATGTAAAGTATGGTATTGGAAATAGAGTAGTCTAAGAACTTACACACATGACCCATGGACATGAACAATGGTGTGGGGATTGACTGAGGGAGTGAGGGGTGCTAGGTAGAGTGAGGCAAAGAGGGAAAAACTGGGACAAATGTAATAGCATAATCGATAACATACAATTTAAAAAATCAATAAAATCAATCTGCTACCAAAAAAATACAAAAAACTTAACATTTCTAAAACCACAAAGATGTCAATTATCCCCAAATTAATATATATATTTAACATTAATCCAACAAAATCTAGCCATGAAAGACATGGAGGATACATACTTCTAAGAAAAATACTGCAATCTGCCCTGGCTGGTGTAGCTCAGTGGATTGACTGCGGGCCTGCAAACTAAGAGATCACGGTTCGATTCCCAGTCAGGGCACATGCCTGGGTTGCAGGCCAGTTCCCAGCAGGGGATGCACGAGAGGCAACCACACATTGATATTTCTCTCCCTCTCTCCTTCCCTTCCCCTCTAAAGATAAAATAAATAAAATATTTAAAAAAGAATTTTTTAAATAATAATGCAATCTGTGGAGGTTATATACTATATTATCCCAACTACAATGCATTCTAGAAAAAGCAAACTATGGGAATAATGCAAAATATTAGTGGTTACCAAAGGTTGGTGGGTGAGAAGGGGATAAACAGGTGAAACACAGAGGATTTTTTAGGAAGTTACACTATTCCGTATGATACTATAAATAAGGAATATATGTTTTTATATGGTTTTCAAAGCCTATAGAATACACAATAGAAATAGAGCACATTAATGCAAGACATTAACAGGAAACTGGGGGATAGGGTGAAGAATTATATGGAAACTCTACCTTCTACTCATTTGTATCATGAACCTAAAACTGCTCTAAAAATAAAATCTATTAATTAAAAATAAAAGTTATAAAATATATGCTGACACAACCTTAAGACTCTGATAGCAGATCATATAGTGTACCAAAATTAAATTTCTTCAGTATAACAACAGTACTATGTAGGGAAATGTGGTTGTGGTTGCTTTAGGAAATATGGTAATAACAGGGCCAAGTTATATGCCCAACTTACTCAAAAACAATTTTTAAGAATAAATGTATGCATAATACAGAAAGAAAGCAAATGCAGCAAATTGTTAACAATAATCTAAGTTAAAGGTAAATGTTATATTATTCTTAGAATTTTTATCACATTTAAACTTTTCTAAAACAAAAACAGCTGAAAAGAATAAATGTAATGCAGACATCAATGGTACTATTCTCGTTAAAGAGCAAATGAACAATCTATGGTTTATAAAGGAGCAGTAACAAAAACACAAAACATGCTCCAAAGCCTGACATTGCTACTTACCCAAGTACAGTCCCTGTTTCTTGGTAATTTACTTGAATAAACTTGCCAAAACGACTTGAATTGTTATTATGAGCTGTCTTTGCATTTCCAAAAGCCTGTCAAAATAAATAGTTATCATTAATTTCATATTCAAAAAATGGGAAGTCCTGCTTAGGTCAGCTCAGAGATAGCATAAAAACAATTCACTTAATATTTTCAGATTCACCATAGTTTAAGTAAAAGAAAGCAACTAATATTTGAAATAAAACCAAGTAAGCAGCATTTTATGCTATTCAGTAAAATAAAACTTAATTTTTTTAATTTAATGTTTTTTAAAATTTTAGATTTAAATTTCACATTCTAGTGTTGGCGAATTTTCTTAATATATTTATATATGTATTTTTTAAATCTTGCTAAACTGGAAGAAAAAAGAACTAGGTAAAAATAATTATATAAAAATAATTACAATTTTAGAATAGTACCAATGAAATGAAGTTCCATTACATAAGGTACTAGAGTTTATTATACCTACTTAAAACTAAACTACAGTACTGTTTTTTAAAGAATAAAAATACACAGACCTCCTAAATTATTACCTACAGTATATACCATGCAATGAAATATTACCCAGCAATAAACATGAACCACTGGTATAGACATCAACATTGGTTAAGTATGAAACATTATGCCACAGGAAGAAACCAGGCACAAGAGCACATATTGTGATATAAAATTCTAGAAATGGCAAAACAAGAGTAACAGGAAGCAGATCAGAGATTGATGGGGAATGCAGGTGGTGTTGAAAAATGTCTACAAATGGGCACACAAGGGGTAATAAAAATAGAACAGCTTAACTATGAATATGGTTACATTGGTATACAAATTTATCAAAAATTTAATGAACTGTACATTTTAAGCTGGCCTGTGTGGCTCAGTAGGTTGGAACATCATCCCATAAACCAGAAAGTCACATATGTGATTCCCAGTCAGGGCACATACCTAGGCTGCAGTTCAGTCCCTGGTTGGGGCATGTACAAGAGGCAACCAATTGATGTTTCTGTCTCACATGTATGTTTCTCTCCCTCTCACTGCCCCTCCCTTCCCTTCTCTCTAAACCTCAATAAGCATGTCCTGAGGTGAAAATAAAAAAATATAATGAACTGTACATTTTAAATCACTATATTTTAAGTTATATCTCAGTAAAATTAATTAAAATTGAAATTTAGAAGAAAAATCCACTGTTGGAACTCACATATTTAACTACTTGATTCTCTAAGACATACTGCTGTATGAAACAAGCCAGTCTCAAAACTTTACATATTGTATGATTCCATTTATATGACATTTTGAAAACCAAAAAGCAAACGCAAGGGAGAAAAGACAAGTACTTCCCATAAATATTGGAAATACACAAGAGGGCAGAAGGTACAAAGACAAGGAATACAGTGAGGGAGTATCATGGGGTAGTGAACCTAATCTGTACCCTGACTGTATATAAATGTTTATTCAAACTGTTTTAAAATTCACAGAATTTTTCTGTAAGGTTATTCTTTTAATATCTATTTTTAAAAGTACATCATTAGCAAATGAAGGCCAAAAAATTACAATTTCAGATATAAAAACCTGAAAATATTTATAAGTCAACCCATACTAAAGGAAACATTAAAGAAAGTCCCCTCGTGTAGAGAGAAAATGATATATTCAAATATTTATCAGTGTAGGGAATGGAAAACAGCAGAAATGGCAGCCACATGAGTAAATCTATGAAATATTTTTCATTACTAAAATTTCTTAAAAAGATCATTGAAAGTGAGGTCGGAGAAAATGATAAAGATATCTGAAAATCCTTTCCCATACATAAAAGAAATAAGACTAACAAAAACTGTCAAAATCAACTCTTTTATGACTCTGGAAATTAACCAAAGGCTTAGAATAATCCTGTGTCGGGGAACATTTCATCATGGAAAATAACTGAATCTTGGTAAGAAAAACAGGCATTGTGGCATTTTAAGTTAACCCAATTACCATCTACCTCTTCCTAGCTCCTCACAGAAGAGAAAAAACCCTACAATTAAAGTTATTTTAAAAAGCAGCCTTAAAATCATTGAAAGGATCAGACCAGAGTTAAGCCAATGCCCTGTCCCACAGATCACTGTCATAATTTGATCTATATGGCATTTCCCTGTAAAACCTCAAAGGGCTGTATTTATTTGATCTGATTTGTAGACCACTCACTGAGGAAAACCTTTTCCCTCATATGTGTTTGTGAAAAACAATCAGAGATAAATAACTGTTTAAACACTGCAACTGTCTAAAGATGGGGCAAAAAATGTAATGACTTCAAAAGAAAAGCTCATGAATAACATGTATAAAAGGGGTTTTGAAAAGATTTGAAATATTACTGAAAATGTAGGTGTTGCACATATTTAAGACAGTGCATATGCCCATGAATGTGCACATGCTCAAAGAGTTGAGACCTCTGGTTGTCATTCACAATCTATGTAAACAGGAAGAAAGGGTAAGAAGAGTTGACAACTGCCTGGTTGAGTGTTGAGCGTTATCCCAACAAGTACACAGGACTGTGTAGAAAAGACTGGAACCTTATTGTTTTAGAACATTCACAGAAATCCCTGTGCAATCATTACCTGACCACTAAGCTGAGTAGAGAATTTGAAAGCTACACACAAAAAAGGATTACAGACTTTGCAGAATTATTTTAAAGTACAACCAAACAGCAATAACAAAACAATCAGAACAAACTCTGGAAGAGGGAAAAATCTTATTTCCAGAACTGCCACACTGTATATATAAAAATGCCCAGTTTTCACTAAAAAAAAGTTGTAAGATACACGAAGAAGAAAATATGGACACAGAAAAAATAAAAAAGCAATAAATAGAAACTGCCCCTAATAAAATGTTGATGTTGGTAGAGACATTTTATCAGCTATTTCAAATATTTCCAGACAACTAAAGAACAGTATGATAAAAAGGCCTTAACAACAGAAATATCAGTAAAGAGGTAGAAATTTCAAAAATTATAAAAATGCTGGTGTACATTAATTTAAATGAAAAATTCCATAGAGGGGTTCAAGTAAAGGCATAAGTAGAGGAATCAGCAAACTTGAAGAATGATCGATTGAGATGATCCAATCTAATGAACAGGAAAAAAAATTAAACAGAGCTTCAGAGACCTGTCTGTGGAACCACCATCAAACATACCAACATATGTATATAATAGGAACAAAAGGGGAGAACAGAGCTAAAAGGACAGAATAAATATTTCAACAAGGAATAGTCAAAAACTTCACAAATTTCCTGAAATATATTAATCTATACATCCAAGAAACTCAATACACTCAAATAAACTAAAAAAGATCAGTACCTAGACAAATCATGATCAAACTGCTGAAAGACAAAAAAAATCTTATAAGCAATAAGAAGCAACAGATGCCATACAAAGGACTCTCAATAAGAATACACCTAATTTTTCAACAGAATGATTAAGGATAAAAGACAGGTGAATTGTATATTAAAAAAGCACTGAGAATTAGGCAATTTGAAAACAAAAGAAAAAGAAGAATCTAATTTTTTAATGAGTGAAACTAAATGTATACATGATATGACCTTATACATAGAAAACATGAATGCATCAAAAATAAACCATCAGATCTAGCTAAAAATTCAAAAAAGTGGCAGGATAAAAAAGCAATATACAAAAATATCTGTATTCTATATACTTGCAATGAACAAGCAAAAATTAAATTAAGAGAAAAACAATTCCATATATGGTAGCATCAAAAAAAACTATAATACTTCAAATAATTCAATAAAGAGGTATAATACTTGTACACTAAATGTTTTTGAGGGAAATTAAAGAATACCTACAAAAATGAAAAGACATCCTGTGTTCATGGGTTGGAAGACTTAATATTGTTGATATCTACAGATTTAAGACAATACCTATTAAACTTAAGATACCATTTTCAAAGACAATAACAAGCCAATTATAAAAATAACATGTAAAGTCAAGGGACTCAAAATGCCCAAAACAATCTTCAAAAAGAAGAAATTTGGAGGATTCATACTTCCTGATTTTAAAAATTACTACAAAACTATAGTAATAAAAATGAGGCAGGACTTCCATACAGATAAACATATCAATCAATGGGTTGAAACTGAGAGTAAGAAATAAACCCTTGCATTAGTGGTCAGCTGAGTTTCAGCAAGAATGCCAAGACAATTCAATGGGGACAATCAGTCTTTTCAACATATGAATATCCACATTCAAAATAATGGAGCTAGACTCCTACCTCATACCACATAAAAAATTAATTCAAAAAAAAAAAAAAAAAAAAACAAAGAACTAAATGTCACCATTAAAAGTATAAAACTTGCCCTGATTGGTGTGGTACAATTCGTTGAGTTGGTGGGTGTAGTCCCAAAAACAGAAAGGTCACAGGTTCAATTCCCAATCAGGGTGCATGCCTGGGTTGCAGGTTCGGACTCTGAACACAGCACAATGAAAGGCAACACATCAATGTTTCTCTTTCACATCAATGTCTCTCTCTCTCTCTCTTTATCCCTCCCTTACCCTCTCTCTAAAAAACTTAATAAAATCTTAATAAGTAAATAAATAAATGTATAAATCTTTTAGAGAAAGCACAGCTGTAAAACATCATCATCGTGAGTTTGGCAGTAGTTTCTTTAAAAGAAACCAAAATACAAGTAATTTAAGAAAAATAAATGGCACTTCATCAAATTTAAAAATTTTTTGTGCTTCAAAGAACACAAAAAAGAAAATAAAAAGACAAAAATGAGCTGTCTGCACTTGTGGTCAAGATGGAGGTGTAGGTAAACATGGCTCGCCTCTACACACAACCACAGCAAAACTTACAACTAGACTACCAAAAAATATCACCCAAAATCAGCAGAAAATTGAGCGGTATAGAAGTACAACAACCAAGGAACTAAAGAAGCCACACTCATCCAGACAGGTAGGAGGGAAGGAGACACAGAGAGGCGAAGAGATGCAAGGACATGCAGAGACATGCAGAAACACAGAATGGGCAGTCCCACACCCATGTGTGATGGATAAAAATTGGGAAAGATACCTCAGGAGGGAGGAATTGCAGCAGCCCACACTATATTACACCACCCAGCCCAGGGTTCCACCACCAGGAACATAAGTCCCCATAACTTCTGGCTGTAAAAACAAGTGGGATTCGTGGCAGCAGAAGAAATGGGGGGGGAGGGGTTCTCAAGAGTCTCCTCTTAAAGGGACCGCGGTGGACTTAGGACTAATGCAGACTCACTCCCTCTGGGCTTCACCACCAGAGACACAGGGCACCAGAGGCATACAGGGAGAAACTGTAGTGTCTAGCATGAAAGAGAATGCTGGGACACAGCTTCCACCCAGACAAAACTCCAGAGGCTAAGTAGCAGCATTCTGCCCTCTCTGAGCCATCACACAGATCCACAGAGCAGCAACATGGGTTTCCCCACTCCAGCAATTACTTAAGGCTCAGCCCTGTCCAACTTACTGGTGCACTTTTCTACAACAGACCAAGCTACTAAGACAGGGAATCAAATCAACTCTACATAATATACAGAACAAACACAAGAAGGCTGCCAAAATGAGAAGACAAAGAAATATGGCCCAAATGAAAGAGCAGAATAACACTCCAGAAAAAGAACTACCATATTTTTCAGACTATAAGATGCACACCCCCCACAAATTTAGGGACAAAATGGGGGTTGTATCTTATACTCCGAATGTAGCATCCCTCGCTGGCTGAGAGAGGGGGCGCGGGGGGTGGGGGGGGTATATTGTTTATGTTATTAAATATTTCACCACATTTTTTTTCATATTTTCCTCCTCTAAAACCTAGGTGAGTCTTATAGTCCAAAAAATTCAGTAAATAAAATGGAGATAAGCAATCTCTCAGATGTAGAGTTCAAAACACATTATTAGGATGCTCAATGAACTCACTAGGTACTTCAACAGCATAAAACAGACAGAGGCAGAAATGAAGGTTACACTAAGTGAAATAATGAAAAATTTACAAGGAATCAACATTGGAGTGGATGAAGCCAAGATTCAAATCAATGATCTGGAACATAAGGAAGAAGAAAACCAGAATAAAAAGAAGAAAATAAAAAAACATAAAAAAAAGAGGACAGTGTAAGAAGCCTCTGGGACAAAGAAAACTTTAAGCTCTCCAACATTCACATCATACTGTGTACCAGAAGGAGAAGAGCAAGAAATTGGAAATCTATTTGAAAAAATAATGAAAGAAAACTTTCCTAATTTGGTGAAGGAAACAGACATACAAGTTTAGGAAGCACAGAGAGTCTCAAACAAGATGGATGCAAAGAGATCCACTCCAAGACACATCATAATTAAAATGACAAAGGTTAAAGATAAAGAGAGAATCTTTAAAGCAGAAAGAGAAAAGCAATTAGTTACCTACAAAGGAGTTCACATAAGACTGTCAACTGATTTCTGAAAAGAAACTCTGCAGGCAAGAAGGGACTGGCAAGCAATATTCAGTGATGAAAAGTAAGGGCCTATAGCCAAGATTACTCTATCCAAAAGAGCTATCATTCAGAACGGAAGGGCAGATAAAGTGATTCCCAGACAAAATAAAACTAAAGGAGTTCATTATCACCAAGCCATTATGATATGAAATGTTAAAGAGAATTATATAAGGAAAAGAAGAATACCAAACATATGAACATTAAAATGGCAATAAATTCACAACTATCAACAGTTGACTCTAAAAAACAAACTAAGCAAACAAGCAGAACAGAAAAAAATCACAGATATGGAGATCATTAGGAGGGTTATCACCTGGGAGACCGAAGGGAAATAACGGGTAAAAAAGTAGACAGATTAAGAAGCATAAGTTCATAGGTACAAAATAGATGGATGGATTTAGGACCAATAGAGGAAATGGAGTAGCCAAAGAACTTACATGCATGATCCACGGACATGAACCAAGGGCAGAATGCTAGAGGAAATGGCAGTACCAGGTGGAGGAAAAATATTGGGGCAACTGTAAACCACAGTCAATAAAATACACATTAAAAAAATAATAATATAAACGTAATTTTCAAAAAAGAAAAGAAAAAAATAGCCCTGACCAGTGTGGCTTACTTTGTTATACACTGTACTGCAAACCCAAATCTGGCTCATTTGATTCCCAGTCAGGGCATATATGCCTGGGTTGTAGGTTCCATCCTCAGTGGGAGGTATACAAGAAGCAACTGATCAATGTTTCCCTCTGACATTAATGTTTCCCTCCCTCTCTTCCCCACTTCTAAAACTAAGTAAATAAAACCTTTCAAAAAAAATTCAGAATGAAAGAATATATTACAAACCACATATCTGACACACATCCAGAATATATAAAGAATTCTTACCACTCAAGACTTCCAGCCAAGATGGAGGCGTAGGTGGACACACTGTGCCTTCTCGCACAACCAAAACTAAGAACAAAGATTTAGAAACAAGAAAACAACCAGAACTGATAGAAAATCGAACTGTAGGGAAGTCCGACAACCATTCATCCAGACAGGTAGGAGGGGCGGAGTCACAGCAGGAAAAAGTGGA
>PVKU01015080.1:0-19770 GCA_004027475.1 Anoura caudifer | reverse complement strand
CGAAAGAAAGACAGCAAGTCAAAGAATTCTGATCAAGCTGCGAATTTATTTCAAAATGGAGGGAGTTATATAGAGGGGGGCAGTGGAGGAAGTGCAGTGGATAGGTGGCTTCAAAGCGTGCCTTGGCCAGCGATTGGCCGGGGGGTGCATGGCGGGCGCGTGATCAAGGCACCGATTGGTGTGCCACCTGCATGTCTGGAAGGGGGAGTTCTATGGCTCCTGACCGCAGCGTTCGGGCGTAGCCTTCCAGGTCTGATTGTGTTGGCCTGTACCAGGCTTATCCCAGCCCCCAACAGAAAAGAAATAAAATAAATCATATAAAAAAAAGAGTTGCTGCATAACTTGGGTAAGGCAGAGATTCTTGGCCTGGAGACAGTTAGTAAAACCTAGAGGAATCATTCAACCAGGACAGGTATGATATTCCAGGTGACAACTGAGGAAAAAAGGACCATTTTGAAATCTGAACATGAGCGCCCTCCCTGAAGTCCTGCTTCTTTTGGCTGTTCCTGGCCTACATTTTTATCCACTAACCCCAGGTTTCATCCAACTACTAGGGCAAGGAAATGCAAGGAAAGTGTGAGCTCAGAACGTGATGCCCTTTGGAATCTCATCAAGAGGAGCATCATGCTGTGATTTTAAAAAGAAAAAGCAAAACATTCTTAAGATTCTGTGGAAAGATTATGAAGATGGATTTCTGGAAATAAAATGTAATAATGCCTAAAACAGATGTTTATACCATAAATAGAAACAAATGATATGGTGTGAAAATGTTTTCTCATTTGTATATAAAAATGTGAGGAGGTAAAGAGCAGACTTTGTATTTTTCTGTCTTTACCCAAAGACCTCTAAATTCCACTAAACGTGTGTTTTCCCTGTCAGGGAGAGGCGGGGAAGCGGCCAGTCTCGCTGGACATCATAATGCACGGAGAGATTCTGAGTTACCACAGTTAGTATGAAGATCAGTCCGGACATTTAGGCATTCAAGAAATGTAACCATTTTTTTTAATGAAGCTCTAGTTTTGACTACAATTTAGTCTTCATTCATCCATGTGAAAGAAGTGCATTCTCTGTCAATTCATGTGAGAGAGCATGGGGGCTTTGGGCTGCTCGATTTTTCATTCCAGTCCGCAGGGTCCCCTCTTAACCAGTGCTTCCCCCACATCCTCCTGGGTGCCCAGGAAGCATTCTGTGGTGTCTAAGCCATGCTGGGCGCAGGAAACTCTGTGTTGCTAAGACCCTGCGTGCTTTGATGCAGCTGGGGGCCTGTGAGGTGGTTCCATCGCTCTGTGCTGGGCTGGGCTCGGAGGCATGGGCTCTGCTCTCCAGCCTGGACAGACCTTGCTGCTCCCTCTCCCTCACTGTCTGCCCTCCCTCGCGGGGCTCACCTGGGAAAGAGCCTCTGGTCCCCTTCAATCCTCCAAGTGCACCCTCGGGTTTTCTTGACCCCTCCCTCTCAGGATCGCACCTTTAAAACTCCAATGCCTGACTAAAGGGGTGGGGAGGGCGTGGGGTACTGGAAACTACTGCAGGAAAAGACTAGGCAGGTCCCTCCCAGAAATGGACTCATAGTCTTTGCATTGTTGTTGCATCTAAATGACCTCCTCTTCTAAAAACAAACAATGAAAACCAGTGGGTTTTTTCAATGACAAAGATACATTTCAAAGTGTTTGTTTATAGTCCAATTTATTTAGCTTTCATGACCTATTGTATTTCTGACATTTACAAATACTAACTTTCTGTTAGGGAAATCAAGATGCTGATGCTTTGAGTCACTGGCATGTTTTATGTTGAGATACTGGGAGCAGGGACAGCCTACCATTTGGAAACACAAACTCAGTTAGGGGAGGCCCATTTTCCTTGCACATTAGAACAGGCCGAAAGGCTCTAACTCGGCTTGCACACCTGGGTGTTTGTCTTTCACCCAGAGACCCGGGACCTTCTGAAAGTGCCCTGGCTAGCCCAGGAGGCGAAGCAGGTGATCTCAGTTAGGTGATTGGAGCACAATTAGGAGACCTGCCCTGCTCCTCACCAGCCTGCTGTTGTCCGGCTCTCCCCTTCCTCAGATTACTACTTTAGTTCAGGAGAAATAAGTCAAAGGGCGTTGCCTGTACTCCACGTGAAGACAAAGCTCTTCCAAATGCTTTTCATCCCTTCTTGGCACCTGCAGAGTGAAGGGCAATCAAAGAAACTGGGATGCTGGCAGAGTGTCCTCTGCTCCTTCGGAAAGAGTCATCTTGGCTCTCTTCCCTTCCCCACAGTAATCCCTCTTCCAAGCTCTCGTCACCAATGTCTCCAAGCTGCAGAGCTGTCAGTAGGATTGTTGACTCCTATATCCTGACAGCTTTGGAAGATCTTCAGAAGATGATGACATGGGAGAAACTTCAAACCTTCCTGCCTCTGAGGATTCATTCATGGCTTGATAGGTTTTCCTGCAACCAGCCTTCAACTCCATGCATCCAGAGTTGGTACAACTTGTTAGTTCTCTCTTCCTTCTTGGTAAATTGTTGTTACAAGCTAGGGCATCATTTCCTTAGCTTTTATTAAGTCTTTCAGAAACACAGGTGTTGAAACAAGGTGCTGAAGATATTTTCTACTTGTCCCTGGGAAGCAATTTCTGATTTGCCCCAGTTTTAAGATGCATTTGCCCCTAGTGCTTTGGAGTCAGGCTGCTAGCTCACAGTGGGCAGTGGGCAGTAGAAGTGGAGGGGCTCTGGGATTGTACAAAAGGCTGAGAATTCTCTTATTCTCCTGCCAAGTTCTCTGTTTACTACCGAGGCAACCTGGAGAAAAACAGTTTGGGTCTTTGTGCTCAGTTTCCTACTCTGAATTCAAGTTGGAAAACTATGCTGTTTGCATTTCTTGCAGCAGTAAATAAAATAGGAAGGAAAGCCTTTTTGGGATAAGTGTCAAAATAACTTCTTCTAACTCACAGGTTCTTACACATTAGCCATACCTACTTTGGGCTTTGTAGTAGTTTTGTTCATTCTCCAACTTTGATATTTAACATTAAGTTGAGCAGAGAACAGAGATTTTTCAGCCTTTGATACACAGCAGAATAACTGGAGGAGCTTTTAAAAATACCACAACCAGGCCCAATCTCAGAGATTTTCATAAAGTGGGTCAGGGTGAGGCCAAGGTGTCAGTATAGTTTTAGAAGATCCCCAGGTGACCGTGGTCTGAAGCCAGGGTTGAGAACCACTGATAAAGAAGAAAGAGCACAGGCTTTGGAATTGGACAGACTTTGGTTCATTTACTGGTTTTATGACTGGAGGTGAATTGTCTAAAAGATTTTAGGCCTAAATTTCCTCCTCCATCAAAAGGAAGATGAGGTATTGCTTAATGGGCTTGTATTGAAGTTAAGTGAGGTTAACTGACATGTAAAATGTGAAATTGCCTGGAACAGGATAAGTTTGTTACAAGTATTTGTGCTCTTCTACCCTTTTATATTAGATCATTTTATATTAGATCAACAGATTCAAGTGATACTGATTTATAAAAAGAAGGGCAAACCTTAGAGACCTTCTGTTTAGAAGGGAAGTGAGCCCTGGTATAGCTCAGTGGATTGAAATCCGGCATGTGAACCAAAGGGTCATTAGCTCGATTCCCAGTCAGGGCACATGCCTGGGTTGTAGACCAGGTCCTCAGGATGGGACGTGTGAGAGGCAACTATACATTGATGTCTCGCTCTCTCTCCTTCTCTTTCTCTAAAAAGAAAGAAAGGAAGGAAGCAAAGGCAGATTCGGAATGGTCATGGAATAGTCAGGGTAGACAGGAAGAGAAGACCAGGGCAAACCTCAGATTGCTCTGTGGTGGAGAATATCTAAAGCTTGCAAAGTACAACTCCATGATCAGCTCTCAAGATATTCTGGGCCTCATTATTATTATTAAATTTCATAACACCGTACTATAGAATCTATATTTTAAATTACGTATTTAACTTCTTCTGAGGTGTTTTTAGATGTCATAAATTACTTGGGTTTTATTCTTTGTGAAGTTTTTATTTGCTTGCTCTCCAATGGTGGCTATCAGTGGTGTTGGGGAGGGGGAGAACCCCCTCTTCTTTACTTCTTATGGTCTTTTACTAATAATAAAATAATGAAATTGACACAAGGCTAGATTAACAGGAGAAAAAAAATATGGTGTAATACCTGTGCACAGGAGAATCATAGTCTGATAATAGATTGTAAGATGAGTTTCTGGTCATAAAACCAGGCATTTTTTTATACTTTTCAGACAAAGAAGCAGTAACTTTGAGAAATTGATAGGACCAAGAAAGTTAGTCAGGTTTGGGTCTAGGTAGTCAGTACAGGTGCTACCAGGTTTGTTTACATGGGAGTTTTTCCAGGCTGGATTTTATAACTCATGTGATAGGGTGGCCCTCCCTCAGCCATTAGGAGTGGAGAGGGCACCCATCACATGAGACTTATTTCCTGCTTTCCGGAGACAGAGGAGAGTCAGAGAGCTCCTTTCATTCCTGCTGCTTCTCAGGAGATTTTAGTTTGAGATAACTATGTGCTGTTGTGAGATATCTTGGGGCAGTTTGCCCTGGGCCCTGGAAAGTAGAAAGTGTGTGGCTTTTAAAGAACTAAATGCCATTCGAAAATACCGAGTCAAAAAAGATAACTTTCTTTCTTTTATTTTGGCAAAAGGTAAGGTAACCCAGATACTGCACCTATTCCTCCAGACTCCTGTTTTGTCCACCTAAGTGGAAATCGCTCTGAGATTGCTCTCTGAATGTGGGATGAAAGCCGGGAAGGCAGATGATGTCACCCGGGGCCATTCGGAGACAACAAAAGCCTCGCTTGCAAGAACATGACTCACGCTCCACATTAAGTTTTTGAGGGCTCAGTGTGACCTTCTCTGGGAATGAACTTGAGGTGTCAGAAAAAACCCTGGACAGGCTGAGGGAGGTAGGAACAATGCAGAGGGGAGAGGGGTCAGAATGGGTTTGGGTAGAAGAGTGGAAAGAAAGTGATCTGATGCTGAGATAAATCAGCTCTCGTGGAACACGCCCAGCCAATTGTTTCATTGGAAATCAGTTGAGGAGAGAGTCAAACAGTTTGGTGATTCTGGGTCAGATCTTTTTCCTCTCAGCACCAAAGAATGAGAAGCTGGCCTGCCACAGGGAATGACTCATTGTTGCCTCGATTTCCCTCCCCCTTGTTAAAGGAGATAGATATTAGATACCGCAGTGAAAAAAAACAACTGTGTACGCAGAACAGAACCTGGGTCATTTAGTCTAGACTTTATCTGTCCGTACAGCAGTGTTCGACTCATTAGAAATAAATCCCTAATTCATATTTTTTAAAAAGAAAGAGGTTAAAATTTTCTTATAAGAGCTATATACATAGAAGTATATATTTTATATCATGAAGTGTGGTCTAAGGGCTTAGGGTCAGGAGGAGGACGAAGTCTGTTCAAATCCCAGCTCCTCAGGTACTAGCCAGGTAGCTCTCACGCTACGGCTCGATTTCCTCATCTGTGGAATGAGAATAATAAAAGTGCAAAGTGACATAGATTTGATGTCAAGACAAAGTGCTGGTGCTGGACACGAAGGGGTCACTCTAAGTGAGCTATTGATGTTAAAAAAGGGGGGAAGATGACTCGCAGAATTGATGACATATGGTATACAGAGCACTCAGAACAGTGTCTGGCACAGAGTAGGGGTTGATTAAGCCTCATATCATCATCAATGTCATTGCCATCCTCATCCCCTAGATTTCACTACCCATGATGAAGTTTAGTCCTAAGTTATTTTTGTGATGCTTTTTTTTTCTTTCTAATTACCAATGAATTTCTCCTAATATATATATATATATCTATTCCAATATTTCCCCCAAAGACTCAAAAAGGCATTAACCTACATGGCTACAAGACAATATTGGATTTATATAGATTTATTAAAAGATTATTAATAAATAATTTATCCCTCTGTGGTTCCCAAACTGTTTGAACATGATTTTTAATCAATTATTTTTTAAATATATTTTATTGATTATGCTATTACAGTTTTCCCCTTTCTCCCCTGTGGCAGACCCTTCTGCGTGGTGTGGGCCCAGCTCCCCCTCGGAGATGCACAGGACCCACGCCCACAGATAGGTTCTTTTGTGGGAAATCAGATTTGCAATATACTTAGGCTGTTTTGAGAGTATGCTCTTTGCTGAAACACCCTTACCCTGCAAGTACCTTGCAGGCCCAGTGTAAACGCCTGCCTGTTCATTTGCTAATATCCTTCTGTTATGTAATGAGGGGCATTGGCTCCTTTGTTGTAACTGGGATAGTAAGGAAGAACCATCTTGGAATGTAAGGAGAGATGATTAGAATAAAGGCCTGTCATGGCAGAGGCCGGGGCTTTGGCTCCTCTTGAGAGAAAAGCCTGTCGGTTATCCTTATTTCTCCACTAGACTCGGTAGTCTGTGTGCATATTTTAATTCATCCATAATGACACGGACACTGCTGGCTGGTGTCTGCAACAGCTGGCGCCCTGGAACAGGGACTCAGAGGCCACGAGCCATCATCATTATGGACAACACAACAACGTGGTGGGTATTCATGCACATTCAGCCCAAGGTAAGGAGGGCCTACAACCCCGAGTCCTGTTCGGGAATGTCGTCGGGTGCGTTGGATTCAGAGGAATAGGATTTTCTTCCTTGGTCTCTCTCTCTCACGACCGCCGTGCAGCTCTACCTTTAGTAAGCAGAAGCTTGGCTCCCTCTCCCAAGCTCTTGCTGGGAGGCAACCTCAACCAAGGTCTGGGCCTGGGAGAAAGAGCAAAGATTTTCCCTTTAATCAGCTTTAAAAACTCATCTAGTCACAGTTACAGGCATCTCAGCAAATTCTTTCTTTTAAGCTGCGTCTTGCGGCCCATTGAAAAAATTTCTTTGAAAGTTTCTGCGGACCTCAACCACGAGGAACGAGCTCCTTTTAGACAGAGAGCAATATTTTAGCTTTTAGCAGTTACAGGGCTGCTATTTTCTCCCAGATATGGGATCTCTACAGCTTGGAAGGACGGAAGGGAAGTGCTATCCTGTGCTTGTACTTGGCCGCTCCTGGGGCTGCGACTCTTGATCTGGGCGGGAGCTTCCCCTGAATCGTCCAGACTGCGGTGGCTGTCATGGCCGCACCTGGGAGGGCCTGGCGGGTGCGCAGCATGGGGTGCAGCAGGGCTGTGTCCCCCTGGCGCTGCGAGGGGCCACGATGCCACCAGTGGCGGGGCTGTGAAAAGCCCTGGTGGCGGCTGGGTGCCATGGTGCCCGAGGTGGGAGGGGGAGGGAATTTGCTGATGTGGGCATGGGACTAGGGTGTCTTTGCTGGTCTGAGCCAGCTGCGCTGGGGGAGGAGACCTTCCCGGAGCCTACCGCGCCTAGCCACACCAGCGCACTTCCAACCATTTAAAAAAAAAAAAGTAAATGTATTTGCTAGTATAGAAAAGACTTTCTGAAAGTTGTGAATGTTCATAAATTTGTCAATCTAAATGCATGTTATAGTGGGGTAGGGGGTGCCATGTGTTAAAAAATATTTGAAAATCCTCGTTTATGCCAGAGTCGTCACTTATTGTAAAGATTAAATATAGGTATATTGTCTTCTGTGTAAAACTAGCCCTTTTGTGCAGGAAACAAAATACCATTTTTTAACTCAGTATATGTAAATACTGATCATTTCCTTGGGTAAGAACTGGCTATTCTCCTGAGGGAAATGGTTAATTAAAGTCACATAAGGCCCTTGTTGTGCAAACTTTTCTTTTGTCTAAAACATTTTTTCATAGTACCTCCCCCGCTCGCATTGCAGCTTGCAGGAACAGCAGGGGGCCTGTCTTGACAAGCTAAGCTAAAACATACAAGCCCATTGGCTTGAGGCCTTTAATCATTTAAAATGGCCTCAGCAAATTAAAATTGATAATGGCCCTATATACTCTTACAATCCAACCAGTCAGAAAATTGTAGAATGGGCTTGTCATATTTTTAAAAATCTTTTTAAACAGAAAAATGGGGGAGTCTTGAGTTCTTACCCCCAAAATTTGATTGTTTGTTTACATATAATTTTCTAAATTGTAATGAATCTCTTTGTACTCCAATTGAGAAACGTTTTCAGAAGAAGGAGCCAAAGTCATCTTATTTGCAGGTTTTTTATATAAAGATTTGCTGAGAGATGGCTCTTGGCAAAGCCTCTGTAGATTTTTTAACTAAATTGGGGAAAAGGGTGTCTGTTTCCATCGCTACAGGTCCTGTCTGGCTGCCAGCCAAAGGAGTGGAGCCTTGTCATGGGCGGGACAGACGCCAAGCTCTGCTACCTGGAGCTGAGAACCAATTGACTGACAGACCAGATGGCCCAGCTGACCCTGAACACCAAAAATAATACAGACATTTACACCGTCCCTCTCCCCATCATTCCCCTCCACCCTGCACCCCCCCTCCCACCCACATTGCCCCCCTTTACTTCATGTCCATGTGTCATAAGTTCTTTAGCTTCTACTTTTCCCACACTATTCTTGCCCTCCCCCTGTCTATTTTCTACCAACCATCTATGCTACTTGTTCTCTGTACCTTTTCTCCCTCTCTCCTCCTCCCACTCCCCTGTTGCTAACCCTCCATGTGCTCTCCATTTCTGTGTTTCTGTTCCTGTTCTAGCTGTTTACTTACTTTGCTTTTGTTTTAGCTGTGGTTGTTAATATCTGTGAGTTTGCTGTCTTTTTACTGTCATATTTTTATCTTCTTTTTCTTAGATAAGTCCCTTTAACATTTCATATAATAAGGGCTTGGTGATGATGAACTCCTTTAACTTGACTTTATCTGAGAAGTGCGTTATCTTCCCTTCCATTCTAAATGACAGCTTTGCTGGATAGAGCAATCTTGGATGTAGGTCCTTGACTTTCATGACTTGGAATACCTCTTTCCAGCCCCTTCTTGCCTGCAAGGTCTCTTTTGAGAAATCAGCTAACAGTCTGATGGGAACTCCTTTGTAGGTGACTGCCTTTATCCCTTGTTGCTTCTAGAATTCTCCCCTTCATTTTAATATTGGCTAACGTAATTATGATGTGCCTTGGTATGTTCCTCCTTGGGTCCAACTTCTTTGGGACTCTCTGAGCTTCCTGGACTTCCTGGAAGTCTATTTCATTTGCCAGATTGGGAAAGTTCTTTATTATTTGTTCAAATAAGTTTTCCACTTGTTGCTCTTCTTCCCCATCTGGTACCCCTATAATTCAGATGTTGGGATGTTTAAAGATGTCCTGGAGGTTCCTAAGCCTCTCCTCATTTTTTGTATTCTTGTTTCGTCATTCTTTTCTGTTTGGTTGTTTCTTTCTTCCTTCTAGTCCACTCCATTGATCTGAATCCCAGTTTTCCTCCCATCACTGTTGGTTCCCTGTGCATTTTTCTTCATTTCACTTATTGTAGTCTTCATTTGTTCCTCTAATTTGTGAGCAAAATCAACCAATTCTGTGAGCTTCCTAATCACCAGAGCTTTGAACTGTGCGTATGATAGGTTGGCTACCAGTGCTATGAACTCTGCATCTGATACGTTGACCACCTCCTGGTCGCTCTGATGAATTAGCTCCGGGGCCCAGGTCTGTTCTCCCTTTTGAGCCATCCTTGGTTTTGGTTTTTTGTTTTTGTCTGGTTGCGGCTGTTACGTAGTGAGGGGCAGAGCCTTAGGCATTCTCCAGGGCAGGGCAGCCCAGTTGCTGGGTTGTGATGCTGGATGTGGGGGCGGGGTCCGAGAGGGAACAACGGCACTTGCTCCACTCTCTGACAGATTTCAGTCACTTCCGCCACTTCCCCCAAGCAAACTGGACCCTCTGGTGCTGATTCCCAGGTGGGTGGGCCTGTGCATACTCCAGGACTCCATGAGTCTCCCCAAAGAATTATCCTGTGAGGCTGGGACTCCCTCCCATACCTCAGCCCCCAAAAGTATTTTCAATGGGTGCTTTTAGGCTTTGTTTCCTGGCACTGGGACCCTGCATCATGAGGTCTGTCTTGCTGCCCGTTTTCGCCTGGTTTATCTGTGCGCGAATGCGTGTCCGTGGTCCACTGCCTTGTGTGCCCCACCTGACCTCTTGCGTTTAGCAATGCTGCCACCTGTGCACCTGGAGTGACTGCACACCCGGGACCACCACCGGCTTATCCCACCACGCGATCGCAAACTCCGCTGGCTGCTGACTCTGTCCCTCTTACCGGTCTGGGTGAATCGTTGTTGGACTCCCACCCAGTTCAGTTTTCTCTCTGTCCTGGTTGGGTTTTCTTTTTTTTTTGGTTCTATATTTTTGTTGTCCTTAATCTTGGTTGTGAGAGGAGGCACAGCATGTCCAGCTATGCCTCCACCTTGGCCAGAAGTGATTTTTAATAAATTATTAATAAATATTTCAAAATCTTATTTCTACAGTTATTCATTATACCCATGGCTTGACCATGGGACGGAACATTTAGAATTGAGACTTTTCAAAATCATGTTTTTTATATTTTGTGATATAGAAATTTATTGGATTTGACCAAGCTTTGTCATCAAAATTGTTTTCTAATCAAATTCTAGCCTAGGCACCCAATAACATGCCTCTCTATGGGGATGGAGTGAGTCTCTCCCTGTGGAGAGTCCTGCCGGTCTCTTGCTGGTGCAGTAGGACCCCAGCTTTCTAAGAGCAGCTGCTCTCAACTAGCATCTCTCCCTGCCAGTGCTCAAGAGTCTTATAAGAGTAATAGATAGTGTAAGTCTGATCTTTTGCTTCTATTAAGCCCCACTGAGAAAAGGGAGATTCAGTGGTCATTGGCTGAAGACTCTTCTTCCCTCTTCCAAGTACTCTAAATGCTACAGTTGCATCACACTGAGTCCAAGGCTACCTCTGCATGGTAATAACTGATATTTATTGAATCTTAGTACCAGGCACTAAGTAAATACTCTATGTTCACTATCTCACTTAATCCTCAAAATAATTATTTGAGGGAGAGTCTCACATTATGCCCCTATGGCTGACACTGTGGGTTGGCTACTCAAAAATAATTACATCCCTTTCCTCCTTTTCCATGATTGAAATGATGATATGAGGATGAGGGTGCGGCAGCCATTTTGCAACCATGAGTCAGCAAGAATGAAGACAGAGGCCTCTGCTAAGGATGTCAAAGCAGAAAGAGAGCCTGGACCCAGACAACGTTCACAAAGAGCTACATCAGCCCTGGATGGCTCAACCCTGGACTTATATCAGAAAAACAAGCCTCTATCTAACTCTGGCAGAACTTTTATTCCTTGTACCACACACATTTCTAATAAATACAGCTCATTTTATGAACAAGGAAATTAAAGCTCGGTGAGTTTGTATAATGCAACTGATAAATGTCACACGGAATTTTTACCCAGATGTGCCGGACACCAGTGCCTATGCTTCTAACACGAAAGCATCCGCTCTGCCCTCTCATTGTCTTTCCTGTCACAGTTTGGAAAGGGTGAACCATGATGGCTCACCCTTTCCAAACTGTCAGACAGTTCAGGGATGATTCACAAGTGCACCTCAGAAGAAAAACTGGTAAAATGAGAAACACTGCATCACATAGTCCATGCAGCCCCCTCAATGCACAACAATATACCAACATTTCCAAGAAATCCTGAAATAAATATACAAAAATCCTTGCTTGGCTTTGTCTTAACTCTGGTTCCCAAACTGAACATGATTTTTTTTTAAAATGCCACTTGTAGTAATTTCCTTCAAAGCAGTCTTCTTAGAACACCAATTTGGGAGGTCATTCGCTGAATTTTGAGGAAGACTTATTTCCTCAGCTTTGGTTTAAGTAAAAGTGAGTCACAGTTTGCTAGTTTGTGAATTTCATCAAGGATTTTCCCTACTATGTAGCTCAGGGCCCCCATAAGGTCCCAAATGATAAATATCTTTGAGAATTTGCTGCCACGTCAAAACATGGGCCTCCTGAGGAAGTTGTCTGCTTCCTTCTTCCTAACAATGAGAACTATGTGACACCGCGCTTTGCCCTTTGCTTTGGCGGAAGCTCAGAGACAAGTGGGAAACAACAATTGCTGGCTCGGGCTCCTGGGTTTTGTGTACTTATATTTTCTTTTATCTGATCTTGATTTTCTCTTTATTTTTTTGATCCCTATTCTGTGTTTTAATTTTATTGGGATTATTGTGTGTATTCTTTTGAGTGATACTATATTCTTTGTGGGATGGGTGGAACATAAACATACTAATTCAATGAAAAATCAAGACTATCCCAGAAAAATTAAGTCACATGGCCTCCTTGTCAACATGGCTATTTCTATGGTGTCGAATCAAAGAATCAAATTTATTTACTGCCAGACCTGAAATTGTATTTTATGAATGTTTAATAAATGGAGGAAGTAAATCTTCAAAGGGATAGTATATTCTTGAAGATGAAACATGAATACCTTTACTTTTATTTAATGCATTATAATATAAATTGAACTTTTATTGGAATTCTATTTCTCTAGCTTTTGGAGTTAATGCACATCTATATACCAAGTTAGGTAAACAAATTAATCACAACCTTGCAAGAAAAATAAAATTAAGATAGACATACATGCCTGTGATATAAACCTATTTCAGAAACTTAATTTAGTTAACCATGGTTAAATGACCATTACTTCCTTAAGGTGGAAGAATTTGCTCTAGGTGTCCACACAGAGAGCGGTGAGTTATTCATGAAGTGGATGACTTGGGTCATTCATTGAAGGGGCAACCTGACAAGCTCTGTATCAATAAGCAAATGTTAACTAAGGGTATTATGTGAAATGCAATAGGAGATACAAAGAAATATGATACTGATGTTGACTCCTCAGCTGTTAAGGGGAGAATACTCAGGTATTGAGTAGCAGCTGGGAGAGGTAATTCAGAATACATGGTTTGCAGCCACTGCTTTCAAACAAACTCCTGAAGAGCTGCTTTGAGATATCGTCAAATTTATTCACAACTTTTCATATCTCTGTAGGGCTTCTCTTAGATCGTCAATGTTCTAAATTCCAGGCTTTAGTGCAAGGCATGGTGACTACTTGGATAAATTTCTTGTGTAAGGACATTTTAAAATATTAACATTGTTTTTTTTTTCCTCTCAGGCAGCAAGATGTCCTCCTTATGGTTCTTAAAAAAGGGTTGTTGGAATATAAATGCAAAGAAACAGAAGGAGTCCAGTTTTACCTTTTGGGTTTCAATGTAGACCTTGAAATGCATGGCAAAGAAAATAGCTTGAGAGAAAAGGGTTTTCAAAAACACTCTTGTACATCTTGTTGATGTTGTTAGAGTTAGTTAGGATTCTTCATAAAACAGAAATGAAAAGCCTTACATATAGACATTTATTTCTCTTTCTTATAAAAGAAGTTCGGTAGTGGACTTGATCTTGTCCTCAGATACTCAGACTCCATCTGAATTTGTTTCCTCCTAGCACTAGCTTGCAGCTGCCAGATTATCTCCTGGTACAAGATGATTACTAGAGCAGAAACCATTATATCCACATCTGAGGCTATAGGAACCAGGAAAACGCAGAGTATCCCTTCCTGTTGAACTGGATCATGCAGCCACAACAGAAGTCCCACAAAATACTTTTGCTTATATTCCATTTGCCAGTATTTAGTCATATGGACATGCTTAGCTGCAAGGGAGCCCAGAAAATATAATCTTTGGTAGGGCACACAGCTGACCTAAATAAAATCAACCCTGCTATTAAAGTGGAAAGGGTAACTGGGTATAGGGCTGCAAACAGCAGTCTCTGCCATATCCCTGAAGAACTCAAGGTATAAAGTTGATATCATAAACATAAATTGAGACTAGTCCTTGATTATGTAAGAGCAATTTTTGTTTTTGTTTTTTAATCCCAGATGAGGTAAACATCCTTTGGACTGGGGGCAATGAAGAGAGGAAGAGGAAGGAAGTGAGGAGCAAATGAGTATTGTGGGTCCCCAAGTAGGTTCCTGTGCCCTAAGATTCATCATCAGAGAAATCTCAGATAGATTGGGGGATCCAAAAGTGGGGGTTCTGTGCCTTGCTCCTTGGTGAAAATCTGGGAGTGGACAGCCTCGTGGACTTTCCCCAGGTCTGTGTGGTGAGACATCAATAACACAAATGGCACCCTGACACAACTGTACATGGGCCTATGACCCTAGAGTAGTGTGGGGGAGCATCCAAAATGTATGTTCCCAAGCCCTTCCTGCTGCATTATGAGGGGCACAAAAGTAGCCAAGAGAGGCCAGCAAGTCTGAAGATGTTTTGAGACTGAGATGAAAGGGATGTGGGGTGACCTTCCTGGACCTACTACTAGACACCAGATGGAAACCCAGATGTCCTGAAAATTTCCTGTGGGGATGATGTACATCTTCACATGCCGCTCCCTCCTCCACTGTGAAAGCTCCCCGGAATTCAGAAAGAATCCAGGGAATTGGGGCGGAGAAGGGGTGTGAAAATCCTGAACTGACAAAAAATAATCCTGATTTGAAAAATCAGAAAAGTATGATTTGACTGAATTTTTTCTAAAATGCCTAGGATTAAGTAATGCTAACAGGAGGTTGGGTACTTGAGTTTAAAATTAAATTCAGTTATACCAAAGAAAAATTATTATTATTTTTCGTATAACTGAATGGATGACTTGACAAAAATTTATCTGCAACATAGGCTTTCTCAGTTTGTCATATCTCATTTGAAAGTCATTCAGCTCCGAGTTTTGGCACCTTCTTTCTTTAATGGCATATGAAAAATAGTAGCAAATGAGCATTTTGCTGTTTCAACTAAAGCTATTTTGAGTGAGTAGAATTTCACTGTCACATTGACTTAATAATCCTGTACTTCATATCTATGACTCACACACACCCTCCCTACTCCCTGCTGACAAGGGCCTCCTCAGATGGCCTAGGATGGATTTCCCAAAATTTAGCAGCATCCACGGAAAATTTATCTGTTCTGTCTTGCCCAGGGGGAGGGAGGAGCTTTACAGCAGGAATTCTTTCAATAATCCTGGGCAAAACAGGAAGTTTGGTCACTGCTGTTGAATCGGAATCACTCTGTGAACTTCTACAGCACAGCTTCCTGGGCTCCACCCCAGAGCGTACAATTCAGTAGGGAGGCCGAGCTGTGCATTTGTAACACACTCCCAGAGATTCTGATGCTGCTGATCTATGACCCTGAACTGGCCTAAGGTCACAGTTCAGTTTCTGGCCCCCTGCAGCTGTAACGTAAAGCAATTACATCAATCCATATATTTCATCAATAACCAGTTCATGGCAAAAAGCTTTGACCAAGATCTTACTTAAGTCTCTCTTCTTTTTTTTAACAATTCCCTGGCCTAGCTGGCCCATGTAGCTGATCTGGAGCTCATTTTTTGGGGAGCTTAGCCTAGCACCGGTCCCTCCAGCTCTTCCAGAAGTTCTTCAAGCCCTCAATGTTTTGTATGAAATCCCTGCCTCCTAAAACCAGTGAAAGAGAGTTCTGTTTTCCGTAACTGAATCTTGACTGATAAATCAAGAGACAAATTGAACACAGGGTTTGAGAAACAGTAAAGGAAAGGGGAAGGAGTTAGTGTACATTTCAGGAACCGTGGGGAGAAGGAAAAGCAGATTTCCCAAGTGCAAAAGCCTGTCTAGGCAAGAATGTCCCTGCACACCTCGGCCCCTCACGAGCAAAGCACTTGCAAACCCAGACATATCAATACTGTACATTCCTGAACAATTACTGTGGGCAGGGGGGTGCAGGGGGGCGGAAATGACGTCATCTATCCTCTCAATCTGAACAATAAGCCTGTCTCTAACTCTATATAACAAAAGCATTTCTCTAACAGAAGGAAATAAACAGCCTTGAGTTCATGGTGAACTTTCTGTTGTCTAACTAGCCTCCCCTGGTCCAGTATATTAGCCTAACAAGGATGTCCAACCTTTTGGTGTCTCTGGGCCACACTGGAAGAAGAAGAGTTGTCTTGGGCCACACATTAAATGCACAAATGCTAATGAAACCAGATGAGCTAAAAAAAGTTTTAAGTAAATTTATAATTCTGTGTTGGACTGCATTCATAGCCATACTGGACTGCATGCAGCCTGTGGGTCACAGGTTGGACACCCCTGCTAAATCTGAATGGTGAACACAGTAAAGTCCTCTGAGTCCAGTGAAGATTGCTGGAACCAGGGACCCTGGTCTATCATACGAAGAGATTTAAACACAATTAGAAGAAAAGAGTCCCCCAAATTCTCATGCATCTCCAAAGAAATCAGCTATAAAGCCATTCCTTTTGACTTTTTATTTAATCCTTTAAAAAGGAATTCATCCTATAAGGTAGAAAGGAAAAAAAAAGATGGCAGACATACGCTCAACTACAAGGTCACTAATTTGCTAAATCAAGCATGGAAGGGGAAAAAGTAAGCCATGAAGTCTTGATGTAGACAGGCCTTTGATAGCAACTCAGACATGCCAGTTAAAGTCTCAAAATTGGACTGTGCATGTCTAAGAGCCCAGTGTTAGATGTTAAAGTTAATGTTTCTCCCGAGGATGCAGCACTTCTGCCGGGGCTTGGCGAGCAGGTCAGCAGTGGCACTGACACACTTGGGCAAGTCCTGCACAGTTTTACATTTAATTTAATGTTACTTATTTATTTTACCTTGTGTATTTGTTTATTTGAATTTTCCAGCTTTATTGATATATAATTGGCAAATAACACTGTGCAAGTTTTGATTTGATATGCATATATACATACATATAGTGAAATGATTATCGCAATCATGTTACTTAATTCCTCTATCACCTTACACAACTACCAGGTTTGTGTGTGTGGTGAGAACACTTAAGATTTCCTCTCTCAGCAATTTCCAAGTTCATGACCCAGTATTGTCAGCTGTGGGCAGCACACTGTGTGTTGGATCCCAGAAACACCGCACATTGCTCAGGTCCGACTCTCCTAGGTGATTGTGGGCACCTTACACCACCATGTTTCACTCACTGAAAAGATCCTTTTCTGATCCGCAAAATAATTGCAATGGGCCCTCTTCATCTAAACTTGATCACTATTCTATAAGATCCTTTCCTTCTAAGACCAATGAATCAATAGAATCCTTTTCCCCTCTCAAAACTTGACTTCTTATCCCAGTAAAGGCTTTTCCCCTATACAGGTAGGGGAACATATGTGGTCATCATATGTTGCAGTTTTCACATTTTTCCTCTGCTTTTCTCTCTGGCTGCACTTGTGATGAAACTTGTGATAGTAGTTCCATCCATGTATTGGAAAGCACTTCCATGTACAACAGCTCTTCAAGTTATGGGGTAAGAGCAAAAGGGTGGTTGAGAATGTAATGACTTCTTTCTACCCTCATCTATCTCTGGTGGTCCCTCCTCAACATAGCAGCAGGGCCTTGGTATAATTTAAACTCAGCCATGTTTCTCACTGATTAAAATCCCTCGATCATTTCCTGCTGTACTCAGAATAAAAACAAACTCCTTTACATGGCCCCAATAATAGGCCTCTGGTCTAGAGTTTCATGTAATCTATTAATGTAAAGCTCTTAGAACTGCGCAGGCATGTAGCAAGTGCTCAGTAAATCTTAGCCTTCCTCACCCTCTTCTCCCTCCTCACTGTTACTTGGCAAGGCTCTCTGCGATCTGTCCCTTGGCTTACCCTTTGCTTCCCCCACCCCCTTTCAGTATGTTCTATCCACACTGGTCAAGTTTATGATGCTGTGAAAGTGATACACATTCAATAGAAACCATACTTCAAATTTTGAATTTTAATCTTTTCTGAAGTTAGTGATATATGGTAGGCTTCTCTCTTGTGATACTGGGCAGTGGCAGGGAGCCCCAGCTCTCAATTAGCCACCAATCACATTCGACGACAGATGCTCTACGTAGTGTACTATGTTGCCACCACATTTTAAATATGTGTTTTGTGTTTTTGCACTTCATCATATCTACAAAATGCTCATCTATGTCTCCTACTTCTGATGAGGAGAGAAATGCAATTACTCTTGAGATAAAAATGCAAGATAATTTTCAACTAGGCTAATAATGTAAGTGTTCTGGGCATGCTTAAGGTAGACTAAGCTAAAGTATAATATTTGGCAACTTAGATGTATTAAATGTATTTTCAACTCATGATATTTTCAACCTATAAAGGGTTTATCAGGATGGAACCCCACTGTAAATCAAGGAGCGTCTCTACCAAAAGAGACCAAAAGAGAGCTGAAGTGGCTATACTAACAGCAGGTAAAATAGCCTTTAAAGCAAAAAATGTTATATAAAAATATTATATAATGCTAGAATAGTGAATCCAGCAAAATCTATAACAATAATAAATGTATATGTACCTAATAACAGAGCCCAAATACATGAAGCAAAACCTGAAGGAATTTGAAGGAAAAGAAAACAATTTAGGACTTCCAGCCAAGATGGAGGCGCAGGTGGATATACTGTGCCTCCTCGCACAATGAAAATTAAAGACAACAAAGATTTAGAAACAAGAAAACAGCCAGAACTGATAGAAAATTGAACTGTACGGAAGTCCAACAACCATTCATTCAGACAGACCAGTAAGAGGGGTGGAGTTGCAGCAGGAAAAAGTGGAGGTCGGCGGACCGGGGTGCACACGCAGCAGCAGCTGGCAGACACCAGGCATGCAGGCGGTGGCTAGCAGAGCCCAGGTGCACAGGTGGCGGCTAAACAGACCCCAGGCATGGGGTGGCAATGGTTCAGACCCAGTGAGGCCGCGCAAGCCGGCTGGCTGACCAGGTGGTCCCACATTCCCGAGCAGATAATCCAGGCGAAGGGGAAGCGGCAGAAGGAACTAGAATCCGAGAGAGAGCAAGCAAGTGCCATTGTTCCCTTTGGGACCCCGCCCCCACATACAGTGTCACTACCCAGAGACTGGGCTGCCCTGCCCTGGGGAACATCTAAGGCTATGCCCCTCACTACATAACAGCCTCGACCAGACCAAAAAAAAAAAAAAAAAAAGGCTCAAACCAGAGAACAAATCAAAGCCCCAGAGCCAATTTATCTAAGCAACCAAGAGATAGCCAACCTAGCAGATGCACAGTTCAAAGCCCTGGTGATCAGGATGCTCACAGAATTGGTTGATTTTGCTCACAAATTAGATGAACAAATGCAGGCTACAATAAGAGAAATGAAGGAAAACGCACAGGGAACCAATAGAGATGGGAGGAAAACTGGGACTCAGATCAATGGAGTGGACCAGAAGGAAGAAAGAAAGAACCAAACAGAAAAGAAGGAAGAAACAAGAATTCGAAAAATGAGGAGAGGCTTAGGAACCTCCAGGACTTCTTTAAATGTCCCAACGTCCAAATTATAGGGGTACCAGAGGGGAAGAAGAGCAACAAGTGGAAAACTTATTTGAACAAATAATAACGGAGAACTTCCCCAATCTGGCAAAGGAAATAGACTTCCAGGAAGTCCAGGAAGCTCAGAGAGTCCCAAAGCAGTTGGACCAAAGGAGGACAACACCAAGGCACATAATGGCTAATTACATTAGCCAAGATTAAAATGAAGGAGAGAATTCAGAAGCAGCAAGGGATAAGGGGACAGTCACCTACAAAGGAGTTCCCATCAGACTGTCAGCTGATTTCTCAAAGGAGACCTTGCAGGTAAGAAGGGGCTGGAAAGAGGTATTCCAAGTCATGAAAGTCAAGGACCTACATCCAAGATTGCTCTATCCAGCAAAGCTGTCATTTAGAATGGAAGGGAAGATAAAGTGCTTCTCAGATAAGGTCAAGTTAAAGGAGTTCATCATCACCAAGCCCTTATTATATGAAATGTTAAAGGGACTTATCTAAGAAAAAGAAGAT
>PVKU01015079.1:0-19770 GCA_004027475.1 Anoura caudifer | reverse complement strand
GGTGCCATCTAAGTTCCTTTGTCTTGAATAGGATTGCAGGGATTGGGTGAAGACATTAGCTCTTGCCTTCATCTGTGTTAGTGTACAGTGTGTATATATTGAGTAGATAGATTATTGGGAAATAAAGAGACAGAGGCAGAGACAGAAAAAGAGAGAGACAGAGAGAGGAGCTAGTAAGATGAACATAAAAAGTGGAATTAACATATATTTAGTGGTTATTCCTAGAGTCTGACCAAATAATTCCAAGTGTTGATATGGCAGTAAACAAGATTATTTTTAAAAGCAATATGATAAATGGCTACATTATGGAAATTAGCAAAAATACTAAACGTCTTAATGTTAGGTTAATGAACGCTTTTATGTTGGGATAAATTTTCCAGGAATAGCACTATATTTTTATGTAGATTTTGTTCTCTCATTTTATTTCAAAGCAGTTTAAAATGTTTCATGTAAATAATTTTTAACATCTAATAGATATTAAAACTAACATTTGATAAATGCTGACCGGTAAAGCCAGCATTTACTCCATACTGTGGAAAACAGTATCAAGTTTCCTAAAAAATAAAAATAAAAAAAATAAAAACCCTTAAAAATGCAACTGCCCTCCCACCCAGCGATCCCACCCCTGGGAACTCAACCCCCAAATCCTGAAACACCAGTCCACAAGAAGGTGCACTCCTGCCTGTCGGCAGCAACAGCCTCCACAGCAACAGCCTCCACAACAGCCAAGATCCGGAAAAGCCCACTATGCACAGGGTACAAAGGTGCAAGTGGCTCCAAAGAGCTGGTGATTCAAAAGAATGTCTCCAGTAATAAAAGCTAAATGTCATTTTATGAAATGTTAGATTTTTAAAAGTTAGCATAAATCTTTGTAACTAAATAAATTGGCCCTCTAATAGAAAAACTAAGCGCTATCTTACATTTAGTTTTGCTTTATATTGGTCATAAAAGGTTTATTATGTTTTAATATTATTTGACATAGAAAATGACCATATATTGTTAAGTAAAAAATTTTTATTAAATAGCACATAATGCCATTATTTTTGTAGTGGAAAAACGCCTTTCTATACAAAGCTACCTCTTGACAAGACATTCACCAACATATTGACTGTGGTTATTACTAGATGATGAAGTAAGATTAAGGGTAACTCTTTTGTTTCATGTTTTTCTCTCTGCCCAAATTTTGTACAACATTGTAATAATTTTTACATTAGAAAAATAAAAAGCAAGAAGTTAACACCTTTTTTGAAGTCATGTCCATTTTGTACTTCAGTATTATTTTATCTACAAGAACAGATATATTTGTCTAATAAGATGTCATTTATTTATAATAATCCACTCTGCTACATTAGTCTTAATTACCATCTCTACACTTTTAATAGAAATAAGTTTTATGCTCCTTTAAACTGGCTGCTAAAATATAAGAAAAATCCTATATTGTTGTATATGTTCAAAATAGATTTAGTGAATCAAATGAACCCAATGATCAATATTTCTTCATTTTCTAATATTAGATAAGTAACTCAGTTGTAGTTTTTTCTCTTATTTCAATTTATCAAAGTTAAAAGTGTTCTTAGTCCTTAGACAAGAATTCAGTTTTCTGTGCTAAGGATTAGCAGGAGAAAGTATCAAACTACATCAGCTATTCTGCTGCCCCAACTATCCCAGAAAATCCTTGGATCCTGAAAATGTGAGTATGCCTCTGTTGGGGGAGGGAAGGAAAAGCAAGGGATACAGATGAGCAGATCCTTATGGGAGCAGAACCCAGAACAGCCGCCCTGGACAGTGAAGGGACATGTTGACAATGGCTCCTGGGTGTGTCTTTTATTTTTAAAATGACAGCCTTGCATTCTCACTCAATGTCCTCTATGGTTTCTTAATGTTTAGTTTGTTTCTTTTTGTAATTCTTCTGTTAGAGATGAAAACTAAAGTCTGGTAAGATCCTCCTTCAACATCTATTGTCCACTACAGCTCTATGAAGTTTACTCTAACTTTCTCTCATCCTTGAATTTAGTGTATCTGTTCCCTTAAGACCAACAATTTTACAGCATTACAATAAAATAGAATTTTTGTTTACAAAATTTTCTTTTCTATCCATTTTGTCATTCTGCTTCTCCGCTCATCCCAATACACATGAAGACAGTCTTAGCAATAAATTCCTTGAAGAAAGTATGTTGATTGATTAACCAGTTTATACTATGGTTGAGTCACTCTGTGGAAAAGATCTTACTTTGCAAGTAGATTAAGATCTTCATGAAGATTCCAAACCAGTTAACAAAACTTATAAAGGTGTAAATCTAAATTGAATTAAGAATTTAGGGAGAGGAAGAAGTGAAAAGAGAAAAAGGCATCATGGAGGGAAAAGTTTCAAAAAAGGGGAAAGTTTTTTTTTTAATAGTCATGATTATATTTATTGATAGCTTTTTTCAGTTTTTTAAATTGAATTTACTGGGGTGATATTGAAGGGAAGGGAGTATATATAACACACAGACACAGACAACAGTGTGGTGATAGCTGGAGAGAACGGGGGGTGAGGTGCAGGTGGAGGTGGGCAAATAAGGTTAAAGTTGAGATGGAAAGAGACTTTCCTTGGGGTAAAGAGCACATGATCTAGAGTGCAGATGATGTTTTCTTGAGTTGTACACTTGAAATCGGTATGGTGAAGGGGAAGTGTTTAGTGAGAAAGTTGCCAGGACATAGTAGGCTGGAGGTGAGGGTAAAGGCACGAGTGTTGGAACACAGTAAACAACCCACACTTTGCTGAGTTACTAAAATGACGTCACTTTAGGAAAGTAAGATTATGTCACTCACTCATTGAAAAGAAGGAGTTTAGAGATTATGAGTAAATCTAAAGACCAGATCTAAAAGTATAGCCACATATAATAGACTAGTGATATCTATTACAATATTTTAGGAAATGATGTGTCATAGTAGAATTATTATTTTTACATTAGATTGGCAATAAATTGAAGAAAATAATAGGAAGAAGAGAAAATGTCACAAAAACTTACAGAAAACTTGCAATAATCTGGGTGTGGGGTAACAGAGCTTGGGTTTGGGAAGAAAGAAAGTGTGTCAAGAAAAGAATTCAGGGTAAAACTAATAACTGGTGACATATTGGGTTATGGGACTAAAAAAAACAAAGAGTTGATGTCCTGAAGCATAAGAATTGTGGTTCTAATGACAGACATGGGAACGTTAGGATAGGACTCACATCACAGGCTCTGGGCCTATCTGTAATATTCTTGCTCATTTTGGGTTCTCTAAGTCACTGCTAACATTTTTTAAAAAAGAACCTTGTTGTACCCACTTAGAAGTGGTAAAAAAAAAATTTTAAGCCATTTCTGGCCACTAACTTATAAGAACATGCTTGTACAAAGGAATATAATAGAGTTTTCAGAAAACCCTAAAATGGCATTTTCTAATACAGTGATTTGAATATTCCCACTACCCCTTAGATATATCTGTCAAGTCAAATGTTACCTTTTTTGGTCTTATTTAGATGACATTAAGATTCATCATATGTTTCTGACAATTGTTTTCACTTAACTTGGAATTTTAAAAAACAATGTGTATATTTCCATAGTTTCTTCTGGCTTGCCATGCATAGTCTCTGAGTTTTAACAGTTCTTTTGAAGTTTAAGTGGAATAGGCAATACACTGTATTCACCGATACAATTTTGAAACTGTCTGACCGATTATTACATAAAGATGAGCGTTTCACTTAATAAAGCCTTAGAGTAACACAATTTGTTACACCATAATTAAAGATGGACACATCTGTTCCATTTTAATTCAAACTCCTTTGAACATAATTACATAAAGCTGCAAGAACAGAAATTCTCAGTCTCAGAAATTTACTATCAAAAAAGCCATTTTGTCTACAGAAACTACATGGTCAAAGGACAATTTGTAAAATGATGTCAAATAGATGTCTCTCACTCTCTATCAAAGCATGAAATGAAGCTAAGACCCCAGATTAAAGTACTGTCCCCATATGAAAGCCATAATTGGTTAAGAAAACCCAGGTGAAAGGCAATCTTAATAAAAAGCACCTCATCCCTGTGGATACATATATTTATATATTCTTTTAGCCCATAGATATATAAGAAAGGAAGTAATGAATACTAAGAATAATGAAAGAGAAAACAAAGAGAGGACATATTCAATATTTGTGCGTTAATTATAAACCTACTATTAAATTCTAAATTTTCAGTTATATTAATTTTATAGACCATTCTTAATAAACATTATACCCTTGATAAAGGCCTAGCCATTATATCCAAAGTAGTTTTAAGTTAATAATAATCAGATGCATAAATACAGAAAGCAGAGGTAAAGGAAACACGACGATGTCAGAATGAATTCTGAGAATTTAATAGCACGAGTTAAATGGCAAGCCGTGCACAGAAATATCCCTGAAATGTAGGCTGTAGTCTGTTTTATTTATGTTTCCATATCCTGAAGATGGCTTAATGAGAAGATGCAATCAGGATTAGCTAAGCAGTGAGAACTTGGAGGGAACAGGGTGGCAATACGATTTATATAAATATTTGCAGAGACTGGGAAGAGCAGATGCTCCTATAATCCAGACAATGTGTGTGCACTTCATTTTAAAATAAAATAAAACATTTGAAAGCCAAAATATAATTAATCAGAGGAAATGCTTTAATCAACATCTTCCAAATCCTTAAGCACTGCTGAAAAGATTAAAGAAACATAAAAGAAATTAAAATATGATATTCAAAAGAAAACTAGAATTAATCTATTCCTGACATTCTCCTTTTATTTCAGATGTGGGATGGAGGGTGCAATTAATATATATTTCTAATTTCTGCCTAGTAAAATTTCCTAGATATTTAAGGTAGCAAATAAATCACTTACAAATTACTGTATAATTTACAAGGTAGTAATGATAGCTCTCTCTTATTATTAATTTATTGTGAGAAATTTGTGTGCTTGACTTTATTTCCTGTAGTTCTTAACAGAGATTTTTCCCATGAAATTGGAGATAGAAAGTTTAAATGTCAGTTTTATATTCAGAGGTGCTCTACAAAAATAAAGAAGTTGCCTATCAAGAAAGAAATTAGTATATCAAATGCATGTAGATACAAATTTAGATCATATAAAACCAAAATAAATGTGATTAACTTTGAACTCAGTTTTGGACTTAGTTCTTCAAAACTCAGAATATCTCCTTCTATTATTTCAGTTGTTTCTGCCTAAGATCTGATGAGCTGCTCACTATAAACCTATAATTATTACTAAAGCTCAGAGAAGAACAATTTAAACAAAGGATTTTAAAACAATGTCTCAAGGAAATAAAAAGCACATGCATTCATGGCAAGATCAAAATATATAAACACTCAAAGCTCAGAGCATTGCCCTTTCTACAGACAAAGTTTTGTTGGTGACAGGAATTATTTCAGATGTATCACCAGGATATTAGAAACAGTTTTTAACACAAGATGAGCCCCTCCAGATAGTTAACAGCTTACTATTCTTAATTGCAAAAATACCTTTTAAATAGAACTTGAGCAGAAATATTGTTTGCATCTCCTAAAATTCTACCACAAAACCTCTAGCACTTGGGGTTAGAAAGTCATGAAAAGTTAAAAATATAATCCTGCAAAAATATGGCCAAAATTATGATTATTGAAATGTCATGAATCAGAATTTCTTTTTTTAATTGAATTTTGGGGGTGACATTATTTAATAAAATTATATAGGTTTCAGGTGTGCAATTCTATAATACATCATCTGCATATTGTATTGTGTATTCACTACTCCAAGTCAAGTCTTCTTCCATCACAAGTTATCCCCCATTACCCTCTTCTATCTGCCCCCACCAGGGATCAGAATTTCTTATGATGTGCCCTCCTATAAATAAATCATAATAGTAGGAAAGACTGACCGTTGAAAGATACATTGTGAAATCCAGACTAGGAAAATGAAAGCAATTTCTTCTGTGTTCTATAATAGTTGTGGTAACTTTGAAAGTCACATTGCACTTATTCGCTCCTTATGTATTAGCTGTTTGATATTCTATTCTAGCAAAAGAATAAAATATCAAACAGCCAGCATATAACTGAAAGAAGGCATAGTTTCTTGTCTGTCTCTCCATGACTTTTGTTATTTGTTTAGTAATTTACGTGCAATGGCCCTCTGATCCCCAAATCCAATACATTTAATTGTAATTAATTTAGCATTGCTAAAATAGTCTATATTTTATGATCATAAATAATTTTGCCAAATTGCCATAATGGATTTATATATGGGACTATGTTGCTTAAATTAGTGACTTTTACATACTAAACTTAACAAATGATTTGTAACCAAGCTCAACAATAATGCTTAAGAGTATGGCTATTTCTATCAACTGACTCACTGGATGGATAAAGGGCAGAGACTAGTTGTAAGAATGTTCATTTTATTCTGTGTCCTTTTCCTCTTTCTTATCATCACACTACATAAGGGGGCATAGAGTTTAATTATTTTGGTTGTTGAATACTATTATCACCATTTAGCAAGTCTATTACTTGTCATAAGGAAATCAGAAGCTAAGTCCTGTTGGGGATTCTGTGACTGGGAAACAATATCTGGAGATTTGAGTCTCATCTCTGTGATCATGTTGCTATGTAATCAATCCTCTGCATGGGCCATGTTTATAAAATGAGGAGATTGGTTTAAGGAAATGCCACCCAAGGCACTTGTATTCTGGGCATCATCAGAAGCAAGCGAAGGCATCGATGTAACTATATATGGAAAATTGCTCATAAATCAGGAACTGTGCTATCTAATAAGGCATACCCTAGCCATATATGACTACTTAAATGTAACATTAAACAAATTAACAGTTAATAAAATTTAAAATTCCATTTTTCAGTTACACAAGCAAATTTTAAGTATCCACAGCTCCATGTGGCTAGTGGCTAGCTGTAAAAAAGAAAAGTCTTCATAAATGACAATTCAATACCAATTAGTTTCTTAGAACTAGGAATGATAATGTCCAAAATTATCAACCTGAGCAATTATCAATGTTTCCAAGAACAAACAGTGTAGCAAGGTCTTTTATATACAGTTTGTGTGTTTTTTTAACCATGGCTGTCAACTTTTTTTTTTTGGACTGAAAATGAAGATGATCAATTGATTCTGATTCCTTTTTTAGTAAAAAAATGTTCTGAGTATCAAATAAAAACTATCAAACAAAATGAATGCCAAAAATAACATATTCCTACCAGCATAAAGGAAAGCAATCTGAGAGTTTAGTGACTTTCATTTCATAATACCTAGTTAATGACTTATGTGATTTCATATAAGCCTCTATTGATTAAGAAAGAGAATACAATGAATAATAGTATTTTAATATATAAGTAATTACAGAGCATCACCATTTTCAAACATAGCAAAATGTATACATTCAAATAAACAGTACTCAAGGAGTTACTTTTCAGGAAAATGAATGGTTTTTAACTTCTCTGAAATGCTTTAGTGGCATCAGGTCTTAAATACACCAGGTAACATTTTTATTTTTTTTTAATACTTCAAGATTATCTAAAGCCAAATCTGGGACATAATTTCTTGGTACACTCAAAGTAAAACAAAAAAGTAATAAGACATTTCTTCTGTGGCAATAATAATAATGAAATGACATTCTTTGAGTGTCCATGAAACATCAAGAAATATTGCATATTGAACATAATTATTCTAGTCTTTATAATTATTTCCCTCTCTTACAGATGAGAAAACAGCTACTCATGAAGGTCTCATAACTTGCCTAATATCACACGGCAGGCACACTGAAGAACAAGGATTCAAAGTCAGAAACACTTTGCTAGCCCAAATCTGAGATGCTAAGTTTAATTCTCAATGAGAAATTTCAAAAGGTTTCTTATTTATAATGATTTTTACTTCCATTACCCCTGTGATAACACTATACCCTCATTCAGATCAATATTTTATGTATATTTTATGATGTGATTTTTAAAAGAAAATAACTTGTGAACTCAATTATTCCTCCAAATGCATCTAGAATTTTTGCTGTAAAAACTAATAAACCCTTCAATGAAAATTTAAAAGTCTTCAAATAATTGTTTATTATAAATATTAAATAATTTAATTTAATCCCATACATTCAACATGAATACTTAGATTTTACTTGAAAATAAGTATATATTCATATAAATATGCAATGTGAAAAAAAAGAAACAATCATTTGGCTGTACAAGTTTTAGTATGTTTACAAAAGACTAATAAAATTTGCTACAAAGTATTAAATTTACTGATTTAGCATGCAACCATTGATTTCATTATATTACTTCATGAAGTTGGTATATAGCTTTAATATAACTTAGAGTGAGTATCTCATACATCATTCAGTTAGACAAAGTCTCACATAAATATCACATACCATCAAGTATATAAACCTAAAATAAAGCTGGGCAGGTGGTATACTAGACAAAGTGAAATTGCTACAGACAGTTTGTATAAATTAAGAAGGTTCAAGCAGTTATTTAAATACTTGAGGCTATCCATTAGCTTTCAAAGCTCAAAGAAATCACCAAAATGTAATTATATCCAGCTTGGTGATTGGCACTTAAGTTTATAAGAGGTTAAGAAAGACCCACAGGTCACAATTGAACAAATAGCTCCTGATCGAAGCGCCAATGATACCTTAGAAGAACAAGATTATAGGAAAGGGATCTTGGTATTTAAGAATGTGCAGTTTTTGAAAAGTAAGAAGATTTGAAATAGCAACTATTATTTGAGAAACAATACCAATGAATCAGCATAAAATATGCCATTTGTGAATAATTGAGTTAGTTTCTAACAATGTGTATATACAAACCACATGCAACTTTTAAAAAAATGGTGAATGCTATAAATCTTAAATTCAGTCTCAGAAACAGTGTTAACAAGCACATTCTCTCTTACTTAGAGGTTTCCTTTCTATAGATGTGTCTTAACCCATTTAATCATGTTCCTAACTACTACCTCATGGCAGGCAATTAAGGCTCTAAAAGTATTCAGAATATACATCTGTGTACCCATTTGTTTTGAGACAAGAAAAGAAAATTACTTAGCTGTAATTCTTACTCTCAATGAATTGTAATTACAATGACTCTAAACCTTTTGATCTCAAATGCTTCCCCAATGCGTTTGAGATAAAAAAAGAAAGAAAGAAAAGAAAATCCATACAGCAAGTTTAAAACCATTCAATGTCCTCACATATAGGTGAATGCACCTCCAATTCTTAACGTCTAAAGTGTATCCAAAAATACCAGCTTTACACTTCAAGATAGTAGAAGATAGTGAATGGATGACCCAGGAGATCAAATGAAAACTTAAAAAAGAAAAACCTTCAATAGGCCTAAATAAAGTGTCTCTTCACTTAAGGAAACAACCATAAGTTCTCATTCCTGTAATTGGGAGCTGCTATGGTTAACATTCCTTTTACCCAAGAATTATATGGTGTATCCATGTTCAAAGATTTATAAAAATTTAAGTATGGATGATTCAGAATTCCCCTCAGGATTTATTTCCCGCTGTGAGCATCGTCATTAAATACATACATTATCATCATCGCACAATGTGGTGGGTGCAGAATGCATACAAGTGGAGTTTTCCTGTACATACTTTAAAACATATGTGCATGAAAAAACACTTTGAGTTTATTTAACGGACGTTTATCTCAACATAAAATCAAAGTTTTGAACAAAAGTTTATTCACTGACATTTTTTAGATGTTGGATTTTCAAGTCAATAAGACTTCAGTATACACAGAAATAAGAGCACACATGTACATACATATAGACACACATGCTCACTCAACATAATCTTAGACAGCACAGAAAGACTTTAACGTTCCTTTAAATATATATTTTTAAGCAGCTATGCAGCCTAGAACTCACCAACACACCCTAGCTGCTGAAACTTCCTTTTCATCACTACAGCTGTAGTGACTTCCTGGCTCTTCGTTTAATTTTCACTGGTGAAGAAAAAATGTCCAGGATCTCCATTAACCCATTGCTTAAATCCTTGATGCCGTGAGAACCTTAATGCCCTACCCTCACTGCTGGAAGGTGAGGGTGGGGAGTAGGAATGGGAGGCTGCGCTTCCACTCCCACCCCCAAGCCTACTTCATAATGGGAGATGTGTTCCAGAGTTTTGAGTGGAATAAGTTTTTCCGTAGAAAGAAAAGTTGGAACAGCTGAAACTTCCCAGGTAATTAGTATTACAATTCAGGCACATACAGAATTTTTTGGCCAGCCAGGTTAAACATATACATCATATAACATCTATATTATTAGAAAAATACATTTGGAGATTTAAAATATCTTAAAGCCAATTTTTGAAACACTTTTTATAACTTGGGGAATGCACACATATATGAAGAACACAAAGGAAGAAATCAAAGTTTTAACTCTCTAAAATCATGTAAAATTTCACAAAAATTTTAATAGACATACTTTTCAAGTATTTTTACATTGACAAATGACCAAAGTGTAAAGTCTGGGGAGCAGGGTTTTGCCCAATACAGAGGGGATATGAGAATTCAAGTTACATATTCATATGAATGATTTTTTATTCTAATTCAGTTGGCTGTTTTGTTCTGTTTTTCTTCTACAGACCTGAAAACAGTGGATAATCTCCTTCTTTTTGTCCAAATTATTACTTTTGCTTTGCTTCTTATGCTAATTAATATATTAATGTAACAGAACCTTCTCTTGAGCCCACTCTGCACTTTAACTGCTACATCATTTCTTTCTTCCCCATGCAGAAACCCTTCTTGAAAGGTCACCTTTACTTATAATTTCCTGTTCCTTTCCTCTCATTCTCTTACCCACTCTCGTTAAGCTTTAAGCCACCATTTTATCAAGATTATTATTGATGTCCTTGTTCTCAATCCAATGTTCAATTCTCCGCTCTGGACATAATAACAGCATTTGACACAGTTGATCATTCCCTTCTTATTAATACATTTTCCAACATACCTGCCATTCACTGTTTCTTCTCTCTCAATCCCTTCACCTAATTTCTTGGATTTTTGAATCTACTTCTTTACTGATCTGACACAGTTCCAGGACTTTACTTTAGCACTTTAAAGATGTTATTTCCATCAATTTGTGTTGTCTATAGTTTCTGATTGGATGTTTGTGATTTTGTGAATCATTATTCTCCTATAGGTAATGATTTATTTTTCTTTTGGTACTTTCAAGATATTCTTTTTACCTTTGGTTTACATTTGCCTTGATCTGAGTTTGCTTAGTTTCTTGAATCTGTAGTATTTTGTCTTCCATCTGATTAAAGACATTTTTAGACATTTTTTTCACTTTTATAATCCATTTCCATTCCTCTCTTCTGGTCTCTAATTACAGTTATGTTAGAATTTTTGATATTGCCCAGATATTCTTAAATATTTTTTCAAATTTCTGAATTTTTTTCTTTTGCTTTTTTAGATTGAATAACTTCTACTGATTGTTCTTCAAGTTTATTCTCCCTTAGTCATCTCTATTTTGCTGTTGAGCCCATCCAGGGAATTCTTCAATTCAGATACAGTGTTTTTCTATTTGTAGAACTATCACTCGGTTCTTTTTAATGTTTTCTATTTCACTGCTAAGATTTTCTATATTTTCATCCATTATAAGCATCCTTATTTTACCCTACTGAGCACAGTTAACATAGCTACTTTAATATCTTTGTCTACTAATTCCAACATCTGTATTATCTCAGAGTTAGCTTCCTTTGATAGCTGTTTCTCTTTACAATGGTCAATTTCCTGATTCTTCATATGTCCAATAATTTCAGGTTTTATTCAGAGCACTGTAAATGTTATTTGAGGAGATTATATATTCTATTTTACTTTCCAATGAATAGAATATTTGTTTTATCACATGGTTAATTTAATTGGACTAAAACTACAAAATGTCTTACCAGAAGTAGCTCAAATGTCAGTTCATATCTTTTGTTTTTAGCTGAAATCTTTCCAATTATGTATGGTTCACATATTGGCCAGAGATTTGATAATATTTATACACAGGAAGGAGGGCTCTCCTCTCTGGCTCTGTTTCCCCATTCACTTTCTATCTACTATCTGTGGTTGACTCAAACTGTTTTCTGATTCTTCAGACCAGAAAAACAAGCTTTTATACTGGAGTGTGAGACATTTCTTGCAGAAAATACTAAAGATGGCACTCAAGATAAAAGTTGTAAAAATAAGAAACTCAATGCCAATTACTTATTGCAAGTTGCAATTTTTCTCTGTAATCTGCCTGGTTTGTAAACTCCTGAGAGCCTGTGAGTAAGTAGTTTCTTTTGTAATTCATTTAGAATTTATTATTGTTATTTGCAAATGAAGTTTGTTAGAAGACTACTCAAGCAGGTTAATTGGGAACCAGCCCTCAATTCAACCCATGACTTTAAATATGCATTTTATGCCCAAAACTCCTTAATTAATATTTCCAGTCAAGATCCTTCCAGACGCAAGTATCTAATTGCATGTTCAACAATTCAATCAGCTGCCAGATAAACATTTCAGACTTAATATATCCAAGACCAATTCCCTAATCTTTTCTCCAACACCAGTCTTGTTTATGAAGTAGCCTTTCTCATCTCACTGAATTGCAACTGCATTTTTCCAGTAAATCAGGACAGAAAACTTTGTAGTTCTCTTGATTTCTTCTTTTCTCACACATCCTTTATCCAGAAGAGTAGGAAATTCTGTTGGCTCCACATTTAAAAACATATTCACTTGTGTTTCACCTTCACAATGGCTGCTACCATTCTTTGCCTAGATCACAGCAATAACCTCCTAATTGCTCTTATTGTAACTACTTTTGCCCCCTCAGGCTATGTTCACCACAGTACACAGAATGATCCCTTGAAAAGGTAAATCAGATTGCTTCACTCTTCTCAACATGGTAAGTAAAAGCTGAATTCCATAAAAATGAGCTGAAAGCCCAAATAATCTGACCTCCACTACCTCTCTGACCTCTTTTCCTACAACCCCCAAACACATTTTCTAGGACTTTGGCTCTAGCTGTTGCTTCTTCCTGGAACATTTTCCCCCAAAATACTATGTTAGCTAACCTCTTTATCAAGTGTCTGCTCGAATATTACTTTGAAAATAACAACACAGCAGCAATCTCAGCCCCTCCCCCACCACTTTTATTTGTGTCATACTGCTAGAATTAAGCTCCACAAAGGCATAGATCTCTGCTCTCATTGTATCTTAAGTACCTAGAAGAGTGGCTGACATATAGTAATTTTTCAATAAATCTATGTTGAATAAATAAATGTACAGCCCCAGCCAGCCTAACCGCAAGACACAGAATCTTAGTCATCCTCTGCTATCTTGGGTCATTTCATGTTTAAGTGTAGTTCATTCAAAATTTCTCATCTTTTTCTGTATCTTTAGCCTGGTACCCAGTTTTCCTGGACTTCTATTGAGGAGAAGGAGGCCAGGAAGGGATGTCTGGCCTGGAGCTGTCCTCTGTACTGAGCAGTGTTCTGCTAAGATAACCTCTGCTTCTCCTTGTCTCTGTTCCTGCATTCATCCCCACTGTTAATCTCTGGAAATCACTCATTACTCCATGGTCTGCAGTACCAGCAAACAACCAAAACAGGAAGTCACTTTACTCCACTGGTGCTCTCATGTAGCCAATTTTGCAACCTCTTTGAAGGCAGTGGGAAAGTTCAGCTACTGTCCCAGTCTTCTTTGGAGTCACAAAAATCCTAAATTTTTATCAAAACTTTATTGATTTGAATACCACAAAATGCCATCAGGACTTGCTCCCTTGTGAATATGGGAAATATTTTCAAGAGTAAAGCCTACTGATGTCCTAGAACAAGTTTACTATAGGAATTAAAAAATAATAATTTTCCTCATACTTTTCTAAATTTTTCTAGCTGGGCTAATAACCGAATTGGGATGAGCAGATTAACAGAAAAAAATGGTCAAATTTAATACATATATACATGTCAGAGTGCCATAAGATTATGAGGTTTGAGGACACATTGAAGTGTTGAGGCTGGTATGTCACCACTCTGGAGCTAATGAGAGTGGGGGTGGGGGAGGGCAATGGGACACAGAGAGGACTTTGAACAAATGGGCTTTGCTTAGATTCTTCCCTATACACACTAGTTCGTATTAAATTGTACTTATCTATAATGATATCTCCCTCCCCAGAGCAGGTCCTCTATCTAAATCTTGTTTAGGCAGTGAGAGAGAAGGTCAAGGTCTTCCCTGAGTCCTTTGTCTCTTAAAAATAACCAGTCTAAAATAATCAACATCCCAAAAGGATAATATTATGGGGCGTCGAACTCGGCTTTCCCATAACCCTTCTGCTTTTACATACCCAAATTTATTTTGAGGAGTGTTATCAATAATCCCACCCCCTGAGCCTGGGTTGGGACAGAAGCAGAGGGTGGGCACAGCTATCTTTGTTTCTCTCCTGTTCTATACTCCTCTGCAGGTCACAGGAGCTATTGGCAAGAGTGGGGGAAATTCAGGTCTGGAAAACAAATATTCTTCTTAAGTACTTCCTTCTTCCTAGGAAGTAAAGCTTTTAAGTTTAAAAACTAAGGATTTGCTGCCCTTTCCCCCTGCCCCAAATACTAATGATAACATCAAATGACTAATTTTTGAATGTCTGCACTGGAATAAAGGGTCTCAGAGGCCCAAAGAGAGGAAATCAAAAAAGTTGAAAAGTGAGAAAATGAGGTCAGGCAGAGACAGGAGGAAGTGATGATAAGGAGGATACTTCAGTCAACACTTTCAGAATAACCACATACATTAGCCTTAACCTTCACCACTTGAAGAACTTACTATATCTGAGTAACCCTTTTATTTAAAAAATGTAGCAAAAGTAATTTTAAAAGATAAGAAATTACAATTAACCCTTTTCTCACAAGGTAGATTTCCACAGTAATACTGAGCTTAACTCAGTGTTTTCATGAAACTAAAAACATACACTAACTCTGAGGTCTTATGACTTAAGTAAAAATTGAAATTGGGTAAGAGTGTGAATGCCTTCCTGTCTGAGCCTAAGTGTGGTATAGAGATTCAGGAACACGTAAGTGAAGAAAGAAAAAGAACTATCCTCCTTTGACATAAAGTATTGAGAAACAAACTGACGTAACATATTAGTATCAAATAAAGCCAAAATCTAAATGAAGAAATTCTTAGCCTTAATGAAGGTCATATGTAAACATAAAGAGAATTCCACTCTAGCTTTAAAAGGAAACTTGGGAAATTAACTTCCACACATGATTAACTTCGAGGTTTTTAGAGAAAAGTAACTGCCTATATCCCAAGTAATATTATTTAAATTTTACTTTCTTTTATAATTAATGAAGCAATTCAAAGTGATTACCTTTTTATTGCAAGGGAGTAAATTTTTTTTAAGTTAAGTCCTCAGGATATTTGTACAGGGGTTTCCCTTTGCCAAGCACAGTCTCTCAGCTTAGGCTGTGCCTCAGCTGAAACAGCAGAGACCTGTCTGGATGCCCTGCTCATTTCAATTATTCACTGATTCTATAGTCTGTTTGTATAATGTCGTAAATTATATGTTTCTTTATGTATTTACTCCTCTATCATTTGTATCCTACATCAGCTTATAAACTGCATAAAACAAGCTGTGTCTTTGCATATTTCTTCTAAGTATGGCCATCATTTAGCATAATGCTAGTACAGCAGGTAATCAATTAAATGTTTGTTAAATAAATAAAAGACAAAAGAAATAAAATATACAGTCAATTGCTCTGAGAATTTTTTAACCAATTTGTAGTTTTCTGAATGGCAAATATACAAACACTTGTTAAATGTAACAATGTTTTCTGTTTTTATCTTCTAAGACTCCATTGCTTCTTAAACTGCTCTAGGGAGCTATGCTGCTAAATGTTTAAAAACCTGCCTTTTCAATAAAAACTAAAGCATACATATATTACACAATTTTATCATGAATTTTACTGATGTAAAGGTTGTATAGAATAAAATTTACAAATAATAATATAATGTACAATGATCTTCTACTGAAAATGCCACATATAGCCAATTGATTCTTTTTTAAAGTATTTTATTAATTATGCTATTACAATTGTCTGAATTTTCCCCCTTTTTCCCTTTTACACTGGTCTCCCAATTTCCTCCAGCAATCCCCACCCTCAGTTCATATCTATGGGTCACACATATAAGTTCTTTGGCTAAACCATCTCCTATACTGTTCTTAACATCCTCTGTCTAGTCTGTATCTACCAACTTGTACTTCTTAATCCCTGCACCTTTTCCTCCATTCTCCCCATTCCCCTGCCCCAGTGACAACCCTTCAAATGATCTCCATATCTGGGATTCTGTTCTGTCCTGCTTGTTTGTTTAGTTTGTTTTTTAGATTCAATTGTTGGTAGTTGTGAATTTATTACCATTTTAATGTTCATAGTTTTGATCCTTTTTTTCCCTCAGATAAATTTCTTTAACTTTCATATAATAATGGCTTGAGGATGACAAACTCCTTTAGCTTTACCTTATCCGGGAAGCACTTTATCTGCCCTTCCATTCTAAATGATAGCTTTGCTAGATAGAGTCATCTGGGTTGTAGGTCCTTGCCTTTCATCACTTTGAATACTTCTTGCCAGTAAAGTCCCTTTTTGCCTGCAAAGTTTCTTTTGAGAAACCAGCTGACAGTCTTATGGGAACTCCTTTGTAGGTAACTATCAGTTTTTCTCTTGCTGCTTTTGAGATTCTCTCTTTATGTTTAACCTTTTGAATTTTAATATGATATGTCTTGGTGTGGTCCTCTTTGTGTTCATCTTGTTCCGGATTCTCTGTGGTTCTTGGACTGGCATGTCTGTTTCTTTCACCAAATTAGGGAACCTATTAGGTTCCTACATTAGGCCATACTACTAAGGCAGGGAATCAAAGCAGCTCTGCCTAATACATAGAAACAAACACAGGGAGGCTGCCAAAATAAGCAGACAAAGAAACATGGCCCAAATGAAGGGACAAAACAAAACTCCAGAAAAAGAACTAAACAAAATGGAGATATGCGATCTATTAGATGCAGAAACACTGTATATTAGGATGCTTGAGGAACTCATTGCGTACTTCAATAGCATAAAAAAGACCCAGGAAGAAATGAAGGTTACATTAAGTGAAATAAAGAAAAGCCTACAGGGAACCAACAGGGAGGGGATGCAGCTAAGAATCAAAACAATGATTTGGAATATAAGGAAGAAAAAATATTCCATCAGAACAGCAAAAAGAAAAAAGAATTAAAAAACAGGGATAAAGTAGGGAGCCTCTGGGACATCTTCAAACATAACAACATCTGAATCATAGGGGTGCTAGGAGGAAAAGAGGAAAAGCAAGAAATTGAAAATCTATTTGAAAAAATAATGAAAGGAAACTTCCTTAATTTGGTGAAGGAAATACACATGCAAGTCCAGGAACCTCAGAGAATCCTAAACAAGATGAACACAAAGAGGACCACACCAAGACACATCATAACTAAAATCCAAAAGTTTAAAGACAAAGAGAGTACCTTAAAAGCAGCAAGAGAAAAGCAGGTAGTTACCTATAAAGGAGTTCCCATAAGACTATCAGCTGGCTTCTCAAAAGAAACTTTGCAGGCAAAAAGGGACTTTACTGGCAAGAAGTATTCAAAGTGATGAAAGGCAAGGACCTACAACCTAAATTACTCTATCCAGAAAAGCTATAATTTAGAATGGAAGGTCAGATAAAGTGCTTCCTCGACAAGATAAAGCTAAAGGAGTTCATCATCCCCAAGTCATTATTTTATGAATGTCAAAGGGACTTATCTAAGGGGAAAAAACGATCAAAATTATGGACATTAAAATGGTAATAAATTCACAACTATCAATGATTGAATCTAAAAAAACTGGGGGGGTCCACCCACAGGGCCCTCCCCGGCTGCCACGGATGAGAATAAGTCTACCAAGACATGATCTGCTTGAGGAGGAAAGGTGGCAGATATCTCAAAGGAGAAGGGCCAAGTGCCTTTTCCTCAATGAGCTTTTATTGGGTTCTTTTTGCACAGGAATACAGGCTCATTAATCATTGTCAGGCAGTAAGGATCAAACAATAGTACAAAGAACACAATAGTACAAAAGAGTACAAAGAACTCTGAGGGCCTATTTTGAGTCAGGGTCAGATAGCTAAAGAGCCATAAAACTTTGAGGAACAAACTTACTTCTTGCTTGGAACTTTATTTAATTGAGAGCATTCTAAACAAAGCAGATTTCACAGGATTTTACACATTCTTTCTTAGGCCTGATTGCCCCAGGGAACCTGCCCTTCCCATTACAGGGCTGCACCCACCACCAGCATTGTTTCATGCTTAAGGCATTATCTCAGGCTTAAGTCAGGCCTGGGTAGTAAGGCAGCCAAGAGATAACAAGGCTTCTTGCAGACAGAATAAGGACTGAGGCTATGTCAGGATAGCCGAGAGGCCAGGGTCCATCACCCCTTTTGCTGTAGCCCCCCAAGTCCTTCCTTGGGGCCTCCACATGATCATGCCTGTCTTAGGTCATCCCCCACTTGGGGAATCTTACCCGTCATTGGCTAACCAATCAAGCATTGGGGGCCAGGCAGGGTGAAGCAAAAGGAGCAGAAGCAGCAGCCCTGCCAGGGAGATAAGCCTTGTCTCCTTAGTAGCTTCCGGTCCAAAGGTCGCCCACTCAGCCTTGGCCATGAGGGCTTACAGCCTCTGAAACCAGGCAGGGTGGTTCCCAACAAAAAAAACAAACTAAGCAAACAAGCAGGACAGAACGGAATCCCAGATATGGAGATCATTAGAAGGGTTATCAGTTGGGCAGGGGAATGGGGAGAATGGAGGAAAAGGTGCAGGGATTAAGAAGTACAAGTTGGTAGATACAGAATAGACAGAGGATGTTAAGAAAAGTATAGGAGATGAAATAGCCAAAAAACTTGTATGCATGACCCATAGACACAAACTAAGGGGCAGGGATTGCCGAAAGGAATGAAGGGTACCAGGCAGAGAGGCAAAGGGTGAAAAATTGGGACAACTGTAATAGCATAATCAATAAATTATACTGAAAAAATAAAGAGTATGGATAACAGTAAAAGGAAATAAATTAATTGGAAAGTGATGTTATATTTATTAACATTGTTTTTAACATATGTTATTTACTTGGGTTTCATATCATTTAAATTTTTAAATGACTGTGTTTAAAAACTGACTTGTAAAATTTCTGAAAATTTTTTTTCTGACTTGTAAACTTTCTGAAAATTTAACAATCTCCTCTTCTGAGCTGAAACAGGTTTCTGCGCATGTCTTCTTCCTTGACACTGTCTCTACCTTTTGCATCTCCTGTTTTAATCTGACTGTCTTTTTTCTTTTTTTGATTTTCAATTATTTATTCTCAGGTAGCTCCTTCTCCTACTTTCATTTTCAACTAATAAAATTCAATGTGACTCTGCTTTGTGTTGCTACATAATCCCACAGCATGCTCCTTTAACATAACTTCAACTACTACTCCATTGCTGATTATGCTCAAAAATATATATTTAGTTCTGCATTATCATTCACATTTCTAAGTAGCCTGCTTTGTGTGTATATATATAATATTTGCATAAAAGAATATATAAATATATATATATATTTCTATGTGGATATTTTAATTCCTTATGGTCACTTCAAAATTAACGAGCCTAAAACCAGTCATCAGATTTTCCAGTCCCCTCCTACTCATGCCTTCACTGTTCAAAGTATTTTTGTCAGACCAGCTTGATTT